>MU228019.1:966503-982741 GCA_018584345.1 Thuja plicata
TCTCACATGTTGAAAACAATTATTAAATAAATGAATTAAATATTCATTTATCTTCAAAGAGATAACTCCAATTAGATCACATGGGTTACTCCACCCATCTCTCCAGTCTACATGGGTAACTTCACCCTCCTCTTCAGTTCAAAAAGGTAACTCATAAATAGCTCTTCAGTTAACCAAACTCTATCTTCTCTTTACCAAATGAAGAGGTGGAGTTTACTGAGGACCTCTCTTGTTCCTTTTGATCTCAACCGTTCATCTCTCCATCTCTAGGATTGATCTCAACCATTCATATCATCACCAATTCCTATATAATAAACCCTTCATAACCATTTAAAGGATCCAGGATTTCAAGCTCTCATGCGCCATTACTCCACCAGTTTGGTTCTAGCATTCAAGCGATCTTGCGATCACACACACACATTTCAATTATCAAATTCTCGACACTTCTCAAGTCATAAACGCTACCCTGCCAATACTGAGCATCAAGAATAAAATTTTGGAAGGAGTAGAGAGAAGCAATAGAAGCTTCAAGCATCGTGGGGTTTGCATTTACTTGTCTTCCTTTCTCTTGCTTGTACATTTTATTGCTCACGTTTCTGTTATTCATTTAGTAGTCATTGTATACTTGATTTGCATTCATTTGTGAACCTTTGCTACTAACCCTCGCCTTTGGAAAGATGTGGGGACCCGAGAGAGAGGCGTACAATATCATACAAAAAAATTGTCTCCATTATCATTCACACCCTTAGCAGCTATGGTATTGGAATCTATGAGGTCTTGGATAACATGCTTAAAATAATAAAAATTCTTAGTATCATGGCTAGGCTGACAATGATATTAGCAGAAGGATTTGGGATCATGGGAAGTTGGAAATGGTTTGGAAGGGTTCAATTAGTTTGATAGTAGGAAGTTTCAAAACATTAGCATTAATACACTTTAACATAACATTATAAAGATTCATAAAGAGTGTGAAATTGCAAGATGGTTTGAAAATAGATGAAAAAGGAATCACACATGACGCAATTGCCAATTGTGCATAAAAAATGTTAGAATAATTTTTTATCTTGATGAAGCCTTTGTTGGTGATGAACCATAACTAATTGAATGTTTGAAGATGTTAAGTTGGTTATCACCGAAATGCAGAAAGATAATGCAAGACATTAAATCAGTTAATGGATTGTATTGTCATTGATGTCAACTTGATATAATCTGATTGATTATATTCAAAGTGTCAAAGACTTTAGAGAACTAGAGAGATAAAGGTTATGATATCAGTAATGCAAAAAAGTTTAGTATTCACAAAGTGACAAAAGACACCGACAAACAAGTGCACACTGATGGAGAGAACCCCAAGAGTAAAGTCATAGTGATGCGTGAGAAAGAAAATCAACAAGTATTAGCGACGAGCAGAATCACAAGCATTACTGATGGATATAATTACATTATTACCTGACGGATAGACAACACTGATGGAGATACCCAAGGAGAATTGAAGTGTTGACTGAAGCTAACAAGAGTTAAAACACCGAAAGGAACTGAAGTTCAGAAATGAAAAAATACTTAGCTAGCAAGAGATAAAGATAGATTTAACTGGTTGTTAACATTGTTTTCATCAACAAGTTAAAGCCAGATATAAGTAAAAGATTTAAAGTTGTTTTATCCAGTTGTCAAGAAGATATCTATGTGATAAAATAGGAGTAAAAATTTAAAGCAAGATTGGCTAGAATTACAAATCACGCCAAGAACAAAAAAGTCAAGAAGTGAGAAATGGTGATATCATGTATATAAAGAGAAAATATAATTCATTGTGAAAAAAGGGGAGTGAATAGAGATAGAAGATGTTGGAGAGAAACTGATGAAGAACAACTTCATACAGTCCTGATCAATCAAGCTAAAGAACATAGCTATATTTCTGCAGACACCGAGCGACAGAGAAGCACATCATCACCAAGAAGAAAGAAGTGGAGAAAAGGTATTGAAAAGATACATTTATCAGAAAGGTATAATGAGCTTACAATAGATCTGAAAAATATCCAAGTCTAAGTTGTATGTGTGAACAAATCATTTACTATTTCAGTTTAACCATTGATTCATAAAGTCTCTTAATCGAGCAGGACTTAACAATCCTTTCTATATTGAGATACATCCCAAGGAGTATCAAATATTTTGATCATGAAGATAGCATGAGATGCCAGATTCCATTTGAAAAACTACACTTTCTTTGGTCATAGAAGGTAGCATAGAGATGCCCAATATCAAGTGCCAAACTATTCTATTTAAATCCTCTAACAAGGTCACACCTAATAGTGTGTTTGTAACCTTTAACAGGGTTGACTCTTCATCGAGATCACTTCAGAAGAGTGAAATTTTTGGGTTACTGGTCCCAAGTGGTTTTTTCCTTAACAGGGTTTCCACATTAAAAATCCATGTGTCAATGTTTTTATGAGTCATTACTTTAGTATTTTGTATTACACATAACTAATCTGGATTGATTGGTATACACTAAGAAATTTACTATTTTTCGGTAAATGAAAGACTGCTAATCAGTAAATAGTAAGAATAAGGTTTAACAGTGAAATCTGAGAAGTCATTATTTGTTAAGATTATTTGAAGGCATTCATCTTGTAGGACTGAATATAACTAGAGGCTTAATATTGTGTTACTAAGTTTTTGGGATGATTTATTGAAATATTTTTTAGGACACTAATTCACCCCTCCTCTCAGTTATTCTAATAATTGGTATCAGAGATTTTGTGCTTAGAAAAGGACTTTAACAACTCAAGCAAAAGATCACAAGATGAACAGACGAGATGTGCCCAAGTTGAACAAAGACAACTTTGCATCATGACAAAGAAGAATAAGACTCCACCTATCAGGTATTGGAAATGATGTTGTTCAATACTTAGATACTAAATATGTGTTTCCTACAGGACCTCACACACTCAAGAAATTGAGAGAAAAGCATGAGAATAATTGCATGATGATAGAGCTTGCTTCCTCACTCTCTGATGCTGAGTTTGAAGATGTCAAAACCTGCACCTGTGCAAAGCAAATGTGGGATAAATTGAAGCTAGTACATAGAGGAGATGCTAATGTACTAAGAGCCAAGGAAGAAATCATAAGAGGGAGGTTTGATGACCTAAGGATGAAATAAGGAGAAAATATCACTCACTATAGCTGGAGAATAAATGAGGTAGTCAATGTTATCCAAGGAGTTGGAGGTGTACTTGAAGAAGAGATAGTGGTAAGTAAAATCCTAAGAACCTTACTGCCTATATATGCTATTAGAGTATCTTCTATACAAGAAATGAGAGCAGATGCAAACAATACTATTACTCTAGATAGTCTGATTGGTAGACTGATTTCATTTGAGATGAATAACTTTGATAATAGTGTCTTACAATCTATAGAGTCTGCGTTCAAATCTTCTTTGAAAATAAGGAATTCAAGTCATAAACACACTATGAGGAATGATAGTTAAAGTGATAGTGATGATCAAAGACTTGATGAGATTGAAGCATTAATGGCAAGAAGATTGTAGAGAAGCAAAGGTAGATACAAACGTAAATTACCACTTGTATGTTTTAATTGTAAAGAGGTTGGACACTTTGCTGCAAGATGTCCTAATAGAAGAAAAGATTACAGAAGTAATGATAGATCGTATGAAAATAATTTTGATAAAGGTGATAACAAAGATTACTGAAGAAATCAAAAATCTGATAGAAGAGATACCCGAGACTATAAGGACAAAGGAAAGAAAGCTTGTTACCTATCTAAGAATAGAGCTGATGATACTAACACTGAATCTAATGAAGACATTGAGATGGTATTTGTAGCCATGAAGGATGATTTGGATGACGAAGAAGAAAGGTATGTAGAAACTACACTCATATCTAAAGTAATTAAGAATGATGTCTGGATCATAGATAGTGACTCCAATCACCACATGGTCGGTGATAAAAAAAAATTTGAAACTTTTGAGTACTATAATGGTGGTTCAGTAAGAATGGGCAATGACACACCTTGTCTAGTTGAAGGTAAAGGAAGTATAATGTTGAATAACCTGATCAAATGTGAAAATGATTACTAGGTAAAAGGAATTAATTATAATCTATTGAGTGTTTCATAGCTAAATAACATAGGTGACCGAGTAGCATTTGAAAAAAAGAAGGAAAATATCTTCAATGAATCAGAAAGGTTGATCAGAACTGGTGAACAGACAAAAGGTAACCTTTTCTATCTTGATGACATTAACACCATGTTAGCTCTTTTTCTTGTAAGAATCAATTAAAATAGCAATAAATGCCCGACCCTCTATTCCCAACTCAGATTCATACATGAACAAGGATAATTAACAAGGATGCTATCCTTCTTCACTTTGAGCTCCACAAACTTAGGCGGGTATACCTATCTTCAGATTCACTGATTCATAGAGAATATTACAATGGATCAAGGATTTATTTAATCCTTCTTCTTTTTAAGTTCTCAGAACTAGGAAGGTTAACCTATTGATTCTCTCTCTAAGGAATCACTAAAATGGACTGTATTCCTCAATACAATCATCTAAACATACATGTTCTTGATAACAGAAAGTAAAGATTTTAATTTTTGAATGATTGATGATGAGAACTACTTTTCAAAATTTAGACCAATCCCTAATCCTAGGCAAAGAGTCCAATGAGATGTAAATCAATAGAAACCCAATTAATAACAACACAGACAAAATCCCAGATAGAGTGCCTTACAAACTATCCTTTCATTTTCACATCTATCTATCAAATTTTTATACTAATACCCTACCCTCTGGGATTACTCACAAGAATGAATCCTTCCTTCAAGGAAGCTCACAAATAAGTGCACAGTTACCTTGTAACCAACATGTTTAGAATGCATTACAGACTAAACATACAAGAGCATGAAAAAAAGTACAAAAAGACATCACAGATCTAAAACTTGAGATTCCACTGTATGTTATTAATGTCATTCTACTTCAAAACATTCAAAATAGACACAAAGCTTCAAAACTAAACCATATTCTGATGTTTGCTACGCAGCTGTAAATTCACCATCCTCTTACAATCAAAAAAAAAATCCAGATATAGGAGAATGGAAAAAACAAAATTCATCACCAACACCTGTCTGCTCCTCCAAATATCTACAACTACTTCCAACTAAAAATTTAAGAATCTGATTTGTTGTCCCTCAAATGGTCTACAAAATCCTCTTCTTCATTCTGAGACCTTTCCGACAACATATAATACTCTATATTTTGGATAGAATTTTCCCTCTGAATCATCCCTAACAAACTCCATCTCCCATGCATATTCAGTTTTAAACTTTGGAATACTTTGAAATATTCAAAATTATGCATTAATTCAATAGTTTGACTATTGAATAATATTTCATTTTAATTCTTCAATCTCATTTTATATTGCATGTATTCAATATCTTTTTAATACCATTTTAATACCTTTTTCCAGAAAGTGCCATGTGGCAGCCTCTGATTGGCCTGCAGATCCACTGGGTGCCATGTGTCTGAGGTGCCATGTGGACCAATGGTTTAATGGCTTAAAGATAAACCTCATGCATCTTTAGCCTTAAATTATTAAGTCAACTATTGATTTGGTTCCTCGAGATTTGTGCCCATCTTGGAGGCATGTCTAACGCGCTGCTACATCATCGCCACCTTGTCACCATTGCCATGTGGTCCAATGGCTTAATCTCTTATACATATCATCCTTGCAACTTTCTCATCAAGCGATAAAGTCATTTGTCGATTCTCAATCACCTCAATATCCGTGCCCACCTGCAAGCCGATCTGCCACGTCATCTGCCACATGTCCTCTGCGGGTCCCGCCAAAATATTGTGTTTAATCCTCTGGGCATGATTTTCAAGGAAATTCCTCAACTCCTGCGCACGCCCATAGCCTCCTCTTTCTCTTCATATTACATGCTAAGGCTTGTTGTATTTAAACATCACAAATTTCCATTTTGTGATGCATGTGGGACTAACCTTTTAGTTTTCAAAGCTTATTTTGTGCATTTTCACCCAAAATATGTGGGGCCTGCTGCGCATTAAGCCTTCTAGTCAAGGGACCCACCAATTGGTCTCTTCACTTCTCATTCACATTACAATGCGTGTGCTGGAGTATTTCAACACCAGAAAAATCGTAACCCCACCAATGTGGGATAAAACACTTTAGCTCTTCCCTTTGAAAATAAGCATTCTCTGTTTGCCTCATTGCATGAGCTCTTTCCTTTCTATTATCCGGTAGCCATCACTTCTTATATTCCAAAATTCATGAGGCTATAGATCTGTCTATATGCACTGGTCTTGGTCAATTGGATAAGCAACCCTTGGTTGGCGGGAAAATCTCCAATTTAGAGGAAGCTTCCTCCAAATCTTCCCACACGACCTTTTGCAAAATTAGGACATGCCTTGTCTTATGCACCCACATTCAGTGCATAATACTAATACACTTTTTACACAGGGTATTGCTATTTTTTAAAAGAGTTATTTATGCCCCCCCCCCCAAAAANTTATTTATCCCCCCCCCCCCAAAAAAAAAAAAAAAAATCCTATGCAGACCAACATGATTAACAATGAGCATTTTACATGGTCTTCACCATGTCTCCCACCCTCCATGTGTTGTGCTAGCTCTTCCTGCTAGTTTCTATGTGACTCCTTTGTCATATTTTGCAATCAACATGTTGGTAAAGGGTATGGAACTAGATTCAAACCTGTCGATGCATTAGCTGGAATATCTATTATTTAAAAAAAAATTTGACAGCCCCCAAATTGGCACAGGCTCTATCTAAAATTCCCTTTGAAATGCTAATTACACTTGTTGAAGGGTAAGTCTCCTACACAGATTTTATTTGCATTGTTTTGTATTTTATATGTTTAAATTTCCATTCATCTTTGCTGTGTAGCATCTCTATATTTGCAATCAACATTTGGCCCTTGAAAAGTTTCCTCACCTCTATCCACCGCGTGGACTCCAAGTTTCATTGATATTTCAAATTTCATTTGGTATGTTTAAATGTCCTCCTTCCACTTCAGCGTGGGGACTTCTTTTCCTTTCAGCACATGATTTATGTGGATTTTATTCATTGGACAGCTTACATTTCATGTCTCCTATGCATACTCCTCTTGCAAGCACGGGCAGAATACTAGCAAAGGTTGTGGATTTCATTTTACACCTGCTTATTGATTTTGCTGGAAAGTCAAATACTAATGATGATTTCTAAATAATGCGCATAACTAAGAGAAAGCTATCAAGGTCGATGCACTGAGGCAAACAATCTGGCACTTAGGGAACAAGGAGCATGTGTCCACACTCAATTGGACTCACATTAATAGTAATGACATTGGGACTGTCCAAGACCGGAGCTTTGTCTAGATACTGAACTTTATCTTCTTTGCTCTCTTCAAAATGGAAAAGCACCCCTTCCTGGCCTACTTTAGTGAATTTGAATTTCTTAGGATCAAAAGGCTGCAGCATCTTGTCCACTCAAAATTCAGTAGGACATTTGAAGATGACATCCTTCATTCAACTAGGCAATGAAGCCACTTTCACCAGGAATAAACTTGGTTTCACAGGTGGTAACATCATAGCAGAACAAACCCTTTCTCATCCTATCTTCCAATTTCCAAGAAGCAGAGAATCAAGGAAAGGAACATCTTCTCCTGGTACATTTTCCTCTACATACTTTGTAATTCCTTCTTGTATGTGTGTTGATTATTGATTGCTATGCAGGGAAAACAATTTTTTGGCTTTAAAAGTGGGAGACTTAAAATGGGATGAGCACAGATCAACATTATATTGCATTTTGGTGTGCTATCTATCAACAAAGATATTGATGTTTATTGATAACAAATATCCTGAAAAGAGAGAATCCAACAACTAGAACCAGATCTCTGATTGACAATTGCACTAAATCACCAATCATGGAGTCATATATGGAAATTTTTTATCTATAGCCATTTATTGTAACCCAACCATCTAAAATGATCCATTGCAAATGGCCAATGAAGCATTGAACCGACGGTGCTTTTAATGACTTTTCTCATTTCTGCAAACTTAACTCATTAATGGCATCTGGCCTCTGGGGCTGGCTTTAAAAACTAACAAGATCAAGTAACCAGAATGTGGCACTGGTTACACATGTGCCATGGTTGACTTTCTTCCATACTGCAAATTGATGTCTGAAAAAACCCAACAGGTCCAAAGATTTTAATCGCCCAAGCTGCCAGTTAAGAACAATTCTGCAAATTACCCTGTTAAATAATGGTATACACATTTCGTTTTGACTTTGAAAACATGTCAAAAGACCTCCTGGGGGTCCGAGCTTCTGAACATTGGGAGTATTCTATATTGAGAATATGGATCCAGAAGGGTGGCTATTGACAATCATCTAGACACATTTGGCAGCCCCTCAAAAGTAGCCACTTGGAAATGCAAGAAATAGAAAACATGAGGAATAATGATTTCTGCAAATGAAAAGCATCTGGAGAATTGTGCATACAAAACCCTCAAGAACTGAAACCTTGCAAACTTGGAGAAAATTTGGTCTATAATTTAGGGAAACCATTTTCTTAATGTGACCAATCACGACATTCAAGATATAACCTCACAATCAAGGCCTCCAACCAAACTGTGCAACTGATCTACATCAAATTGTTAGAAACTGCAAATGGAATCGGATTGGCAAACTGAGAAAACAGATTCATCATGGCCTAAAAATCTTCATGGTAGCACATTTCCATGCCTAAAATTTAGGGGATAATTCAATTTTCCATTCCATTCAACCGGGTGTAAAATTGTAAGACCTCAATGTCAGCAACTTCCTAATTCTGGAGTTTCACATTCTAAGAATCAACATTAATTGCAAATGGAATGACTTTGGCAAAATGTGCAAATGAACTCATGGGGGTCTGAAAATGGAAACACAACTTATCTCTCATGCCTACAAAACCTCAGATCCATCCTTGTATCATGACACTCTATCAAGTTAAGGATGTAAGTATGCAAAGTACGCCATTTACTATAATCAGACAATATGCAGAATGCAGATTGCGGTGAACACCTCTAAACAACTATCTCCAAAACTCATCAAATATTAATTTTGAAAGATATGACTCATTTGATTTTCCAAATAATATGTGGTAAACACATATCCCAAGTGTATTCTCATGAAAAACATCAGGTCATTTTTTACAAGCACCCAGCATATGCCTTCTTCAAAAGATTTTTAGGGCACCAACTTACACTGAGGGAAATTTTTAAGTATGGTCACTCCAAAATGCATCCAGATTTTGGAGTTCCAATAGTGGCTCTGACTAAGGACACGTGCCCCATGTGGGCATGTAGAGGATTCAGATCTCTTGAAGAAGAAGACCATTCCAACAAAATTGTTTCGAACAACTTTATTGAGAGCAAGAAAACTACCACTAGATATATAGAAATGATGGCCCCAGGCCACTAAAACTTCAACAAAACTTCTTAGCTCTTTCATAAACCTGATTTTCATTTACATTTTCTTGAGGTAATCTGAAAGTATCATTCATATTAGTTTCACCAATTTCATGTACATCTTCAATCTCTTCGTTTGGTAAAACAAAATAACTCTCTTCATTTTCATAGTGCGTATAAAAACTAGATACACTTTCTTCATCTTGTCCACTATGAAAGTATACATCAGCATGCTCATGAATACTAATATCAAACTGAAATTCATCCTCATAAAATTAAAGTGCTCAAACTCTACTTCACCAAATGAGTCATATATGTCATGAATTTGTAACTCACCTTGTGTATCCAACCGGAAATCAAACAAGTAATCAGACTTGTATTCACACATGTCATCAACATCAACCTTGGAAATAACTCCACAACTCTCCAGTGTATCTTCACGATCACACACTGAATTAGCAACAACATGAAAGTAATCATCACAAAACTTGTTATCACATATCGGCTGATTTTCAACAATTACTTGATCATATCTTTCATCACCAAATGCAACATTTTCATAATAATCATTTTCACAACTAGAAGAGAAGCAATCTGATTTCTTACTGTAGTATAACACTGTATCATCATCACAATCATAACTAACCAAATCTGAAACTTCATCATGCTCTTCAAAAAATGGATTGACAATTCCATGCAAGGCTCCTTTGTACACATTTTGACAAATGATGGGCTGATCCATATCAACATCCCCATCATACAGCAGGTTAACAAACACCTTGAAACTACTTTCAACATCAACATCATGTGTACATTCAGCCTATGAGGAAGAAAAATCAGAGTTACCATTACATGAATACATATCATCCACTTCACCCATCAATCATGCAGAATATAAATCAACATTTCTTGCATTGTCTTCATCTATACGATTGAGATGGGAAGACCATCGATCATGTTTCAAACTATCACTAGGTGCTGGTATACCACAATTAGAATCACTTGCATGCTTAGAATTACATACATGATGATAATTACAATCACCTACAACTTCATGGCATTCCTTTGCACAACTAGGTAACTCATCATTATGTGTAATGTATTCTTCAACTACTTCTTTATCCTGATATTGTAATGATGAACTTCCTTCAAAACTATCAACTACAAGATGATTTATACCATACAGGGATAAAACGTCATTTTTATATTCGGAAGAAAGAACTGTACCTTCATTTTCATGAGAAAACTCACTCCCATCATTTCTCTCTTCTTCCCATGTTGCATCGGACTCATAGGAAGATGGAACATCACTTTCATTGTCCTCATCTTCACTTGGATAACAAGTTTCAGCCTCATCATCATCACTATACTATGGTACATAATGATCACCTTCATTTTCATTTGATACCCCTTCATGCCATGACAAATTGACACTCTTGTTCTCATCGCTTGAAACACAACTTTCAGCTTCTTCATTCCTATAAGACTGAGATGCATGTTCTTCAACATCATCTTAGTAACATTCTCAACATAATACAACTCATTAATAGGATAAGCAACAACTGAAATCACTTCTTGCATTTGGGAAACATCAAGTGAATCAACTTTATCATCTACTGTTGTAACATTACAAACACATGTGTTCTTTTCAACAAGAATAGAATCAACTCTTTGTAACAAAGAAACTCCAACACCACATGTTCTTAAGTCTGAAATTTCAACAACATTATTTGCAACAGCAGGGCAAACTACAGATTGATCTGAATTTGAAACTTCAACATGACATTCACTTCCACTTTCAAATGCATCTTGCCGACAAACACCTCTAGAGAAATGGTTCTTTGTTAGTCTGTACTTCATGTTATTTTCAATCTCTACAGCTGCCATGAATGCTTGATGCAAAGTATTAGGTTCTTTATCCCGCAACAAATAGCTCATATCCTCATCAAATGCATAAAACTAGATAACTAAACACACTTGATCATTGGGTCTACAATTTTCAGGGATATCATTAAAAACCTTTCTGAATCTAATGTTAAAATTAGGAACTAGTTCTTCATTCTCAATCCTAATTTGTAACAACTTAGTAAATGCATCATGTCCACTTACTCTTTCACCAAATTGCAACATGAAGGCTGAATGCAACTCACTCCAAGAGGATATCAAACATGCTACTAAAAAAGAAAACCACTCACGAGCATCATCCCTTAAAGTCTAAACAAACAATTTCATATGAACATCTTCATGTGCAATCTCAAAATCGTCCATCAAATCAACAAACAACTGAATATGTTGACTTGTTGAATCATGTTGTTTCCCACAAAATATTGGAAATTTGTCTCTAATTTTATTAGGAATAACATTGGTAAAACCATGTATGCCATCAAAACAATGGCTCATACCTTTTGGTATGAAAGGATTTTGGACAACCCTTGCTGGTCTGAACTTTAGATGAAAAAAAATTTGACATTATACTAATTTGAAAACACCTCTTTCCTAGTGCTGGAAACAATCAATAGAGGCAATCTATTTAAATCACTTAATTCTAATGAAAGAAAAACACATGAGAAGTAGAATAACTTTGTTGTTGCTGCTGAGATACTCTTTCATGGCCAGAAAAAGTAAACATACTCAAACAACCAACTGATATTTTCTCCTTCCTTGCCAAAACAAACTGACAAGGGCTTCAAATCTGCAAACAATATACTACACAATCTCCGAAGTTTTATATGTAAATCAATGTCACTGGGCTGCACAAGAATTTAGAGTCACCACCCAAAAAGATATGGGAAAAGAATTCATGAACTAGTTCAGAAATGGTAAACAAATGATTAGCTCCTATGAGCTTGTAACCTTCACGTCTCCAACAGATTATAATTTCTGGGTTTTAATAAAACAAAATTTCTAACACATTCCCCAGTGGAGTCACCATTTTGTTAGCTCTTTTTCTTGTAGGAATCAATTCAAATGGAAATAAATGCCTGACCCTCTATTCCCAACTCAGATTCATACATGAACAAGGATAATTAACAAGGATGCTATCCTTCTTCACTTTGAGCTCCACAAACTTAGGCGGGTATACCTATCTTCAGATTCATTGATTCAAAGAGAATCTTACAATGGATCAAGGATTTATTTATTCCTTCTTCTTTTTAAGTTCTCATAACTAGGAAGGTTAACCTATTGATTCTCTCTCTAAGGAATCACTAAAATGGACTGTATTCCTCAATACAATCAACTAAACATACATGTTCTTGATAACATAAAGTAAAGATTTTAATATTTGAACGATTGATGATGAGAACTACATTTCAGAACTTAGACCAGTGCCTAATCCTAGGCAAAGAGTCCAATGAGATGTAAATCAATAGAAACCCAATTAATAAGAACACAGACAAAATCCCAGATAGAGTGCCTTACAAACTATCCTTTCATTTTCACATCTATCTATCAAATTTTCATACTAATACCCTACCCTCTGGGATTACTCACAAGACTGACTCATTCCTTGAAGGAAGCTCACAAGTAACTACATAGATACCTTGTCACCAGCATGTTTAGAATGCCTTACAGACTAAACATATATTTTATTAATGTCATTCTGCTTCAAAACATTCAAAATAGACACAAAGCTTCAAAACTAAACCATAATCTAATGTTTGATATGCAGCTGTAAATTCACCATCCTCTTACAATCAGAAGAAAAATCTAGATATAGGAGAATAGAAAAAAAAAAATTCATCACTGACACCTGTCTGCTCCTCAAAATATCTTCAACTGCTTCCAACTAAAACTGTGAGAATCTGATTTGATTTTCCCTCAAATGGTCTGCAAAATCCTCTTCTTCATTTCGAGACCTTTCCGGTAACATATAATACTCTATATTTTGGACAAAATTTGCCCTCTGAATCATCCCTAACAAACTCCATCTCCCATGCATATTCAGTTTTAAACTTTGGAATACTTTGAAATATTCATAATTATGAATTAATTCAATAGTTTGACTATTGAATAATATTTCATTTTAATGCTTCAATCTTATTTTATATTGCATGTATTCAATAGCTTTTTAGTACCATTTTCCAGAAAGTGCCACGTGGCAGCCTTTGATTGGCTTGCAGATCCACTGGGCACCATGTGTCTGAGGTGCCACATGGATCAATGGCTTAATGGATTAAAGGTAAACCTCATGCATCTTTAGCCTTAAGTGATTAAGTCAACCATTGATTTGGTTTCCTCAAGATTCGTGCCCATCTTGGAGGTCTGTCTGACGCGTTGCCACATCATCGCCACCTTGTCACCTTGCTGTCTATCCTATTGTCACCTTTGCCACGTGGTCCAATGGCTTAATTGTTTATACATATCATCCCTACAACTTTCTCACCAAGAGATTAAGTTGTTCATCGATTCTCAATCACCTCGGGATCCGCACCCACCTGCAAGCCAATCTGCCACACCATCTGCCACATGTCCTCTGTTGGTCCCACCAAAATATTGTGTTTAATCCTCTGGGTATAGTTTTTGAGGCAAGTCCTCAACTCTTGTGCGCGCTCATAGCCTCCTCTTTCTCTTCATATTACATGCTGAGGCTTTTTGTATTTAAACATCACAAATTTCTATTTCGTGATGCATGTGGGACTAACCTTTTGGTTTTCAAATCTTATTCTGTGCATTTTTGCCTAAAATATGTGGGGCCCACTGTGCATTAAGCCTTCTAGTTGAGGGCCTGCCAATTGGTCTCTTCACTTCTCATTCATAATACAATGCGTGCGCTGGAGTATTTGAACACCAGAAAAATCGTAACCCCACCAATGTGGGATAAAGCACTTTAGCTCTTCCCTTCGAAAATAAGCATTCTTTGATTGCCTCATTGCATGAGCTCTTTCCTTTCTATTATCCGGTAGCCATCACTTCTTATGTTCCAGAATTCATGAGGCTATAGATTTGTCTGTATGCACTGATCCCGGTCAACTGGATAAGCAACCCTTGCTTGGTGGGAAAATCTCCAATTTAGAGGAAGCTTCCTCCAAATCTTCCCACATAACCTTTTGCAAAAAGAGGACATGCCTTGTCTTATGCACCCACATTCAGCGCATAATACTAATACACTTGTTACGCAGGGTATTGCTATTTTTTAAAAGAGTTATTTATGCCCCCCCCAAATCCTATGCAGACCAGCATGATTAACAATGAGCATTTTACATGGTCTTCACCATGTCTCCCACCCTCCATGTGTTGCATTGGCTCTTCCTACTGGTTTCAATGTGACTCCTTTGTAATATTTTGCAAGCAGCATGTTGGTAAAGGGTATGGAATAGGATTCACACCTTCCGATGCATTAGCTGGAAAGTCTATTATTTTAAAACATTTTTGACAGCCCCCAAATTGGCGCATGCTCTATCTAAAATTCCCTTTGAAATGATAATTACACTTGTTGAAGGGTGAGTCTCCTGCGCAACTTTTATTTGCATTCTTTTGTATTTTATATGTTTAAATTTTCATTCATCTTTTCTGCATAGCATCTCTATATTTGCAATCAGCATTTGGCCCTTGAAAATTTTCCTCACCTCTATCCACCACGTGGACTCCAAGTTTCATTGATATTTCAAATTTCATTTTCTATGTTTAAATGTCCTCCTTCCACTTCAGCTTGGGGACTTCTTTTCCTTTCAGCGCATGATTTATGTAGTTTTTAGTCACTTGGTAGCTTACATTTCATTTCTCCTATGCATACTCTGATGGAAAGTTGACTGCCTAAGGAAGCATCACCTTTTTTGTGTTGTCAATCAGGGCAACAAAGTCATACTTAAGTTCTGTCATGAAAGGAAAATGACTAAGTGTGAAAATAGAGCAGACAGACACATACAAAGATCAACACATCAGCGTACATGTTAGAGATCACACCAGAGCATGTGTGCTTAGGTATATACTCTATGGTGTATATATGTGCTAGATCTAAATGTGCAGAGTACAGAACATCAGTACAGAGAAGTTACAGGCAGATTAGTAAACCTACAGTTCAAGAAACAGAGCATGGAAGCTGACTACAATTTTGATTAGCGTGAATGATTTTATAATGTAATGGCTAAGCGCCTTTAGTTATAAGTTTGTATTAATGTAATTAATGTTGTAGTAAACACACTTCGGCCAACTTGTTTGGAAGCGTTGTATATTTTTGTTTTAGGGCCGACTAGTGATTTGTTTTGGGTCGCGCATATTCGGATTTAAAGATATAAGTATGTAATGTAAAGATATGTTACAATTGTTGATTATGATTTAAGAAGAAGTTACAGAGGGATAGTATAATGAAGTCAGAAGATGATATAGCTCTTTAAAGGAGTAAGAGCATCCGCACATACACAAAATTGATCAAACAACAGTGTCATTACAGTAGTTCATTCTTGATATAGTGCATATCAACATTCAAAGGGTTGTAGCCTTCATCTTATTGGGCAGTGAGCCTAGGTAGTGAGCCATACACCCCTAACAGGGTTATTGTAAAAGACTCCTAATAGGGTCAGACCTTTAACCAGGTCATTCTACTTAATTTTTAAAGACTGCTTCTAACAGGGCAAAGGAACTTTAACTAGTTCATTATACCTAGTACAATATTTTGTGGGTACTAATCACCACCAGAGTTTTCCTCTGATCAAGGTTCTCCGTAATCATATCATGTGTTATGTGTTCTTGTGTTATGTTTCTTTGAATGCACATTTGATATATGTTTAATTGGCTGAAATATAATTAATAGATAAACACTGA
>MU228019.1:986611-1033528 GCA_018584345.1 Thuja plicata
ACCTCATTGTTGTCAAGGTTAACTCCTAACTCAGCAAGTTTGGATGCATGGGGAGAAGAAGACCTAATCAAAATCAGCATCCTTGCCATGGAAAAGGCAAAAGAGAAACAAGTAATGAGGAACCCTCACTTCTTGGAAACAGTGAACATTTTGAATGACTTAGTGGCTACTGATCAGAAAGTAGCCAAAGAACAATCAGTTGAAGATGTGGACAACATCTTATCAAACTTCAAGTCACATTTCACTAGCTTAGTAGAATCAGCTACTAAAATTGAAAAAGATGAATACAAGGAGAGATTAAATGAATTGGTAAAGAACTTTACCTTAGATCTGAATTCCTTAACGATTGGGCAGGCTATATTGAAGGAATTGGAAGATAAAGGAAAGAAAGTCATAGAAAATTGTATGGATAGAGTGAAGCTCACCTCTAAGCACACTAAAAAGATAGCAGAAGCATAAGAAATGGTGGATAACATAAGAAAATCAGTTGAAAACTCCATGCAAGACATGCACATCTGCAATAATGTCTACCAAGGGCAGTTAGACAAAATTGAGAAAGCAAAGCTAGAAATCAGCAAAATAAGGGTAAGGCAAACATAGTTGAGGAATGCACTTGCACCATCTCTAGCAGTTCTCAATGAGAACATCAAAAAAATTGATAACACCATACAGACATATGATCAAGGTCCTTGCATGGATCTAATGAAAATGGAGAAATTTACATATGTTTTATGTGCGCATCTTCAGACAGTTGATGCAATGAAAGTCTTTTGGCAGAAAGAGATTCAATCTCTTCAAGTTGTGTACCTAGAAGTCTACATGGAGTAAGTATGTTGAAGACTTACAGTTTTTGCACACCTTTCTCATTAATGTAAAAGGTGGAGTAGTATAGAATGTGTATATGAGGAAAAATATATATGTATATATCATTAAGTATTATGATATACAATCATTTTTGTATGAAGTCATTTTGAGTAACTTAGCCACATTCCTTTGTTGCCATAAATGAAAAAGCGGAAGATTGTTGGCAAGTTGACTTCCTGAGGAAGCATGACTTATTTTTTGTTGTCAATCATGGCAACAAAGTCATACTTAAGTTCTGTCATGAAAGGAAAATGACTAAGTGTGAAAATAGAGTAGGCAGACACACACAGAGATCAGCACATCAGCACACGTGTTAGAGATCACACCAGAGCATGTGTGCTTAGGTATATAATCTATGATGTATATACATGATAGATCCAAACACGCAGAGTATGGAACATCAGTACGGAGAAGTTACAGGAAGATTAGTAAACCTGCAGTCCAGGAAATAGAGCATGGAAGCTGACTATAGTTTTGATTAGCATGAATGATTTTATAATGTAATGGCTAAGCGCCTTTAGTTATAAGTTTATATTAATTTAATTAATGTTGTAGTAAACACTCTTAGGCTGACTTGTTCGGAAGCAATGTATATTTTTGTTTTAGGGCTGACTAGTGATTTGTTTTGGGTCGCGCCTATTCGGATTTAAAGATATAAGTATGTAATGTAAAGATGTGTTACAAGTGTTGATTATGATTTAATAAGAAGTTATAGAGGGAAATTATAATGAAGTCAGAAGATGATATAGCTCTTTAAAGGAGTAAGAGCATCCATGCATACACGAAACTGATTAGACAGCAGTGTCATTACAGCAGTTCATTTTTTATATAGTGCATATCAACATTCAGAGGGTTGTAGCCTTCATCTTATTGGGCAGTGAGCCTAGGCAGTGAGCCATAAACCCCTAACAAGGTTATTGTAAAAGACTCCTAATAGGGTCAGACCTTTAACCAGCTCATTGTACTTAATTTTTAAAGACTACTTCTAACAGGGAAAAGGAACTTTAACAGGTTCATTATACCTAGTACAATATTTTGTGGGTACTAATCCCCACCGGAGTTTTCCTCTGATCAAGGTTCTCTATAATCATATCATGTGTTATGTGTTCTTGTGTTATGTTTCTTTGGATGCATATTTTATATATGTTTAATTGGCTGAAATATAATTAATAGATAAACATTGATTCACCCCCCCATCTCAATGTTTCTAACATACTCCTCTTGCAAGCGTTGGCAGAATACTAGCAAAGGTTATGGATTTCATTTTACACCTGCTTATTGCTTTTGCTAGAAAGTCAAATACTAATGATGATTTCTAAATAATGCGCATAGCTAAGAGAAAGATATCAAGGTCGATGTGCTGAGGCAAATAATCCAGCACTCGGGGAACAAGGAGCATGTGTCCACACTCAATTGGACTCACATTGACAGCAATGACATTGGGACTGTCCAAGACCGGGGATTTGTCTAGATGCTAAAATTTATCTTCTTTGCTCTCTTTGAAACGGAAAAGCACCCCTTCCTGGCCTACTTTAGTGAATTTTAATTTCTTACGATCAAAAGGCTGCAGTATCTTGTCCACTTAAAATTCAGTAGGACATTTTATGACGGCGTCCTTCATTCAACTGGGCAATGAAGCCACTTTTGCCAGGAATAACCCTGGTTTCCCAGGTGGTAACATCATAGCGTAACAGACCCTTACTCATCCTATCTTCCAATTTTCCAAGAAGCAGAGAATCAAGGAAAGGAACGTCTTCTCCTGGTACATTGTCCTCTGCATACTTTTCAATTCCTTCTTGTATGTGTGATGATTATTGATTTCTATGCAGGGAAAGCAATTTTTTGGCTTTAAAAGTGGGACACTTAAAATGGGGTGAGCACAGATCAACATTATATTGCATTTTGGTGTGCTATCTATCGACAAAGATATTGATTTTTATTGATAACAAATATCCTGAAAAGAGAGAATCCAACAACTAGAACCAGATCTCTGATTGACAATTGCACTAAATCACCAATCATGGAGTCATATATGGAAATTTTTTATCTATAGCCATTTCTTGTAACCCTAACCATCTAAAATGATTCATAGCAAATGGCCAATGAAGCTTTGAACTGGCGGTGCTTTTAATGACTTTTCTCATTTCTGCAAACTTAACTCATTAATGGCATCTGGCCTCTGGGGTTGGCTTTAAAAACTAACAAGATCAAGTAACCAGAATGTGGTGTTGGGCACACATGTTCCATGGTTGACATTCTTCCATACTAAAAAATGATGTCTGATGAAACCCAACAAGTCCAAAGATTTTAATCGCCCTAGCTGCCTATTAAGAACAATTCTGCAAATTACCTTGTTAAATAACGCTAAACACATTTGGTTTTGACTTTGAAAACATGTCAAAAGACCTCCTGGGGGTCTGAGCTCCTGAACATTGGGAGTATGCTATATGGAGAATATGGACCCAGAAGGGTGGATCTTGACAATCATCCATACACATTTGGCAGCCCCTCAAAAGTAGCCACTTGGAAATGCAGGAAATAGAAAACATTAGGAATAATGATTTCTGCAAATGAAAAGCATCTGGAGAATTGTGCATACAAAACCCTCAGGAATTGAAACCCTGCAAAACTAGAGAAAATTTTGTCTATAATTTAGGAAACCATTTTCCTGATGTGACCAATCACGACATTCAAGATATAACCTCACAAACAGGGCCTCTGACCAAACTGTGCAACTGATCTGCATCAAATTGTTAGAAACTGCAAATGGAATCGGATTGGAAAAATGAGCAAATGGATTCATCATGGCCTGAAAATCTTCATGGTATCTCATTTCCATGCCTAAAATGTAGGGGAGCATTCATTTGTTCATTCCATTCAACCGAGTGTAAAATTGTAAGACCTCAATCTCAGCAACTTCCTAATTCTAGAGTTTCATATTTTGAGAATCAACATTAATTGCAAATGGAATGACTTCAGAAAAAAGTGCAAATGAACTCGTGGGGGTCTAAAAATTGAAACATAGCTTATCTATCATTCCTAAAAAATGTCAGACCCATCCTTATATCATGACACTCTATCAAGTTAAGGATCTAAGTATGCAAAGTACGTCATTTACTATAATCAGACAATATGCAGAATGTAGATTTAGGGGAACACCTCTAAACAACTATCTCCAAAACTCATCAAATATGAATTCTGAAAGCTATGACTCATTTCATTTTCCAAATGATAGGTGGTAAACACATATCCCAAGTGGATTCTCATGAAAAATATCAGGTCATTTTTTACAAGCACCCAACATATGCCTTCTTCAAAAGATTTTTAGGGTACCAACTTACACTTAGGGAAATTTTTAAGTATGGTCACTCCAAAATGCATCCGGATTTTGGAGTTCCAACACACCACTTTTTCAATGGCTATAAATTAAGACATATGTTTATAGCATAAAAGAATATGCCATGTGAATTTTGACAACATGATAAAGATAATAAATAAAAGAAAAGTAAGAGGCTTACTAAGAATGTCTAAGCCTGAGCATATCATGTTTAAGAATTGTCAAAAAGGTAAGATGACAAAGTCTAGTTTGAAGAGTAAAGCCCATACATTTGATGCAATTCTAGAATTAGTCCATAATGATCTATGTGGACCCATGAGGACAAAGAGTTACTATGGTGATAGGTATTTCATTCTCTTTGTAGATGATTATTATAGAATGATGACAATTATGTTTTCAAAAGATAAATCAGAAGCATTCAAGATGTTTAAATGGTATAAGACGATGGTATAAAAACAAAGTTGTAAGGAATTGAAATTCTTAAGGTCAGATAGAGGAGGGGAATTTATTTCAGACAAATTCACTAACTTCTGCAATGAGCATGGAATTAAAAGATAGTTTCTACACCAAGAACACCATAGTAAAATAGGATTGTTGAGAGGAGAAACATAACCATTGTTGATTGTGCAAGAACACTGATGATAGAGAAAATAATCACTCAAACTTTCTGGAGGGAAGCTATCAGTACTGTTGTCTACACACTAAATAGAGTACAATTGAAGAAGGACACAAAGAAGACACCCTATGAGATTCGGTATGGTTACACACCCAATGTAAGTTACTTCAGAATTTTCGGTAGTCAATGTTATATTTTGAAGGATGATATAAATGGAAAGCTTGACTCCAAAAGTGAAGAAGGTATCTTTCTAGGGTATTCCACCAAAAGAAAGTCTTATAAATGTCTTAACAAGTCCTCTAACAAGATCATTGAAAGTTCAAATGTAAGAATAGATGAATTTTTAGAAAAGAATGATAAGGAAAGAAGAAAAGAACCAGAAGAATACAACAATTTTTTTTACACTGGAGAACCTAACACCCTACCCAAGCAATAATGTATCTCTCCTGAGCAATAGAACATTGCACCCAAGAATCAGGCTGTAATTACCAAAAATTAGGAAAATCCTCAAGATGATGTTCCAAGCGATGGAGATCAGAATGAAGGTCAAGATGATGATCAGAATGATGAACACAAAGCTGAACCAAAACTTGCCAAGTATGTCAGAAGACATCGTCCACAGAATCATATCATAGGAGACAAGAAGGCTGGAATGAGAACTAGAAGTAAGTCACTAAACACTAGATGTTTAATTTGTGATTTTGAACCTAAATCTATTAATATTGCAATTGAAAATGAAGAATGGGTAAGTTATATGAATGAAGAAATATAACAGATTGAGAAGAACAAGATAGACACTAGTACCAAGACTAGATGAAAATAATGTCTTTGGTACCAAATGGATATTCAGAAACAAGCTGAATATGAATGGAGAAGTCACTAGAAACAAAGAAAGATTAATATGCAAGGGGTGTGAACAAGAAGAAGGTATTGATTATGGAGAAACCTTTGCACCTGTTGCTAGACTAGAAGGAGTTAGAATCCTACTTGCTTATGTTTCATTCAAAGGATTCAAGGTATACTAGATGGATGTCAAATCTACATTCCTAAATGGAATACTGGAAGAAGAGGTATACATTGAACAACCAGAAGGGTTTGTTGGTCCAGAAAAAAGAAACATGGTATGTAGACTACATAAAGCCTTATATGGATTGAAACAAGCACCTAGAGCCTGGTATGAAAGACTTCACTCCTATCTCATTAGCATTGAATTTGTAAGAACAAGTGAAAAGAGCAATCTATACTTAAAAGAAGATACTGATGGTAATATTTTGATTGCTGAAATAATTTTTGATGATATCATATTTGGGGGAAGTGAGATGTTATGCAAATCCTTTTCTAATGAAATGAGAAAAGAGTTTTAAATTTCTATGTTTAGGGAGATCAAATTCTTTCTTGGTCTATAGATTCTTCAACAAGATGTAGGCATATATATCACTCAATCCAAATACATCAAGGAAGTGTTGAAGATATTCAAGATGGAAGATTCCAAGCTAGTTGGAACACCTATGGAAACCAGATGTAATATGACAAAAGAAGGCAAATCAAATGAGGTAAATCAAACCCTATATAGATCAATAATTGGAAAACTAATGTATGTTGTTTATACCAGACCAGATATAGCACATGCAGTTGGAATAGTTTCAAGATTCTCTGCTAATCTCAAAGAATCACATACAAATACTATGAAGAAAATTCTGAGATATCTGAAGAACACCGAGGACTATGGCTTATGGTATAACAAAAAGAGAAAATTTGAGCTTCAAGTCTATACAAATGTTGATTGGGCTGGAAACCTAGATGACCGAAAGAGCACAACTGGAGGAGAATTCTTCATGGGTGATAGACTTGTCACATGGATCAACAAGAAACAAGGATGCATCTCTCAGTCTACTGCTGAAGTAGAATATGTGGCTGTTGCTGCAAACGGCTCTAATATTGCCTAGATCAAACAATTACTGGAAGGTATGAATATGAATATTCTTGAACCAGTGATTATCTATTGTGATAATACCAGTGCAATAAACATATCAAAGAATCCATTCATGCATGCTAATACTAAGCATAGAACAATCAAGTATCATGACTTAAGAGAACAGGTGCAAGCAAACAAAGTGATGTTGGAGTATGTTCAATCAAAGGAACAATTAGCTGACATATTCACCAAGCCATTACCAAAAGATACATTTGAGTACCTAAGAAAGAGACTAGGGGTAAAACCCTTTTCTATCGGTCAATAAGATGACTAGGAGATTACATTAGCCTATACACAAATTAGAAGATCATTCATGTTGATGCAAGAATGAAATATGGACTGCAAGATATATCTATACACGGAAAGGTAAAAATCTGCACTGAACACTAGAATCACTGTATTGTTGATGGATAGGAAAATTCAAGGAGTATACTATAAACAGAATGGAAGAATTGTTTGGCATTGTTGTCAAAGGGATAGATTATCTCATTATCAGGAAGAGAAAGGGAGAGAGAATATCTAAAGGGAGAGATTACCTTGAAGAGATCCAAAGGAGAAAGATTTTATATGTATACATATCAAATATCCATCAAAGGGAGAGAAGTAACATGAGGAAGAGAATACACACAAAGGGAGAGCTAACTTATTGTTGTCAAAGGAAAAAGAGATTATCAAGGAGAGGAACAGTCAAGGAACAACACAAAATAGAGACAGAGCTGCTGCATCTATCTAGTAAATACATTGAAGATTGAAAAACATACTCTGCAAGAAATAAATCTAATCTATATGAGCTTACTGAGAGCTAGAAATTTGTATTGGTTATAGAACAAAAAGAGTTAAGAGAGATTCATGAAATATACTTGATATATTTCATATTGTATTAGTAATAATATAGTGTGATAATGTAATGTGTTGCCACCAATTCCAAAGGGAGAGATTGATGAACCATAACTAATTGAATGTTTGAAGATGCTAAGCTGGTGATCACCAAAATGCAGAAAGATAATGAAAGACATTAAATCATTTAATGGCTTGTATTGTCGTTAATGTCAACTTGATATAATCTGATTGATTATATTCAAGGTGTTAAAGACCTTAGAGAACCAGAGAGATAAATGTTATGCTATCAGTAATGTATAAAATTTTAGTATTCACAAAGTGACAACAGACACCAACGGACAAGTGCACACCGACAAAGACAACCCTGAGAGTAAAGTCATAGTGATGCCCGAGCAAGAAAATTGAAAAGCATTACTGATGAGAAAAAATCACAAGCATTACCAACAAATAGAATTACAATGTTACCTGATGGATAGACAACCCTGACGGAGATACCCAAGGAGAACTAAAGTGTTGACTGAAGCTAACAAGAGTTAAAACACCGAAAGGAACTGAAGTTCATAAATGACAAAATATTTAGTTTGCGAGAGCTAAAGATAGAGTTAACTAGATGTTAACATTGTTTTCATTGAAAAGTTAAAGCCAGAGATAAGTAAAAGATTTAAAGTTGTTTTATCCAGTTGTCAAGAAGATATCTATAAGATAAAACAAGAGTAAAACTTTAAAGAAATATTGGCTAGAATTATGGATCACGCCAAGAAAAATAAAATAAAAAAGTGAGAGACGGTGATATCATGCCTATAAAGAGATAATCTAATTCATTGTGAAAAAATGGGGAGTGAATAGAGATAGAAGATTCTGGAGAGAAACTGATCAAGAACAACTTCATACAGTCCTGATCAATCAAGCTAAAGAACAAAGCTATATTTCTACAGACACAAAGAAACAGAGAAGCACAACATCACTAAGAAGAAAGAAGTGAAGAAAAGGTATTGCAAAGATACATTGATCAGAAAGGTATAATGAGCTTACAATAGATCTGAAAATCTGCAAGTCTAAGTTTTATGTATGAACAGATCATTTACTGTTTCAGTTTAACCATTGATTCATAAAGTCTCTTAACCAAGCATGACTTAACAATCCTTTCTATGTTGAGATACATCCCAATGAGTATAAAAAAGTTTGACCATGAAGATAGCATGAGATGCCAGATACCATTTGACGAACTACACTGGGTTTGGTCATAAAAGGTAGCATAAAGATGTCTGATATCAAGTGACAAACTATTATATTTAAATCCTCTAATAAGGTCACACCTAACAGTGTGTTTGTAACCTTTAACATGGTTGGCTCTTCACCGAACTCACTTCAAAAGAGTAAAGATTTTGGATTACTGGTCCCAAGTGGTTTTTCCCTTAACATGGTTTCTATGTTAAAAATCCATGTGTCAATGTGTTTATGAGTCATTACTTTAGTGTTTTGCATTACACATAACTAATCTTGATTGATCGGTATACACTAAGAAATTTACTATTTTTGGTAAATGAAAGACTGCTAATCGATAAAAAATAAGAATAAGATTTAGCAGTGAACTCCGAGCAGTAGTTATTTGTTAAGATTATTTGAAGGCATTAATCTTGTAGGAATGAAGATAACTAGAGGCTTAATATTGTGGTACTAAGTTTTTGGGTTCATTTATTAGAATATTTTTGAGGCCACTGATTCACCCCCCCCCCCCTCTCATTTATTCTANATTCCCCCCCCCCCCCCTCTCATTTATTCTAACAGTTGGTCCTTTGGGATGATTTATGAGAGGCATAGCTCTTATCAATTGGATCCATTGGATTGGATGAATCAAATTGGTTCACCTAAAGCTGATAATTATGAAGCACTACACACAATTGGATAAAAGAGGTACATTCATAAAAAAAAAATTATCTCTAATTTATTTTTACAAATTAGAAATGAAAATACATTAAACATCCATATAAAGAACAAGATAAGAAATTTGTACATGAAAATATTTGAAAATACCAATAAAATTAATTACTTTTTCCTTAACACCTTGCTTACAAAGTATCGAATCAGTCTACGAAGTTTGAGGACTATTATTATTTTGAAATTGTTGAATGAAAGCATTATCAAGTTTTTGAAATGATTCAATAGAATAAGAAGGGAAAGAGAAAAATAATTGTTAGGCCTTATCTTTATATTTCCTAGTAAAAAAATTAGCCATAAGTTTATGATCATGAGAGAAGTTTGTACACTAGGTTTTAAATATCTTAACATGAGTCAAGGGGTTACTTTTTCTATTGTATGTCTCCAAGATAGGTATTTCCATGTATTGAGGGATAATGACATGAATAATATCATAGCGTAATGAGATAGAAATATGAAAAGTAGGGATGTTATATTTGGATTGGGTGATGTAAGAAAGTTTTTGAATTAGTTAAAAATAGGTTTTAGGGACCTGAAACCCATTACAAAAAAGTTACATAAAGATAAGCATTAAATTTCAGCATAGACTAGACTCTGACCAAAAGACACAAAAAAGAAAAGTTGGCGAAGACTGATAAAAACACAGCACAAGATGAAAAGCCAGCAAAATACAAGCAAACAAAAACCAACTAAAAACTAGCACAAAATAGGATTAGATAATATTTTCAAGAAGATCAACAACATCTAGTTGCAGTTGCTCCATATTAGCAGAAACGTCTATGACATCTTCAATATCATTATTGGTCCTGAGAGCCTTCTTCTTAGTACTAGAGTGGGCCCTCTTTCTAGGACCAATAATCTCTTTTGGACTGATATCCTTTGCCTCATCAACCACGATAATGGATTTCTCCTGGTACATCTATTCAAGTTTTCCCACAAGACTCTTCATATTCTCTACGAACAAATTCAAGACCTTGTCGCTCTACTCTCTAATTTTCTCCATGGTATATTATAGCTTGGAAATCCTAGTATTCACATTCTCAAATTTCTTATCATAATCAAACGTCACAACTTTAACATCACCAACAAATTTTGTTAGGTCTTTAACATTGTCAAAGAAAGTGCCATCGTTACCCATACCAAGCACCTCTAGAAACTCTATCTTGCTGGAAAAATCCCTCTGCTTAATTTTTATCTCTTTTACTTCATGAAAAAACCACCAAGTGATTTTGTGTAAATTCAACGCCTCCTCTTTATCATTTTGAAGGAAATTGAAGGTATACTATTTTTTGTTATTGTCCAGATAACTGAGAAACTCCCCTTCCTAGAAATCCACCCCTTCTAGATTGGGAGCTTCCACATCCATGTAGGTCTTAGGGTATTCTTCAACAAAATAAAATACTCTTATGTTAATCAGGGATGTCATCAACATTAGGGACCTAAGGAGGGGAAGGAGTAGGCGTACTACCCAAATTTTTGTCCACACTCTTGGGAGGGGAATGGTGGGTCTTCTTCTTAGGGGGGGTAAGGACATCATCAGCTTTAGTATTAAAGCCTCCCTCCTCATCATATTCTTCTATAGACCAGTCACACTCATCCTCCATATTTTTCTTCTTCTTCCTACCACTAGTATCATGAGAATTTATACTCTTTTTAGCAGCCGAGGAGGATGAGGAATCATTAGTTTTTACCTTATCCTTGCCTGAGGGATTCAATTTCTTGATAGGGGTATCCAAATCCTTGTCAACCTCAGTGTCAAAGCCACGCTTTCTATCATCTCCATCACTAATATATATGTCCTTTGAATTGACATTTTTCATAATAGGTTGTTGAATAGTAGAATATTTATAATATTCATAAATTAACACCATTAAGCCCTCGTAGAGGGTAGGGTTACCTCTAAGATTAGCCTTGACATCTACAATACTAGCATTCAATGAGTTGAGAAAATAAAATGGAAAGGATATCTTATCACCATGCCAAAAGTAGTTGAGGAGCACAAAGTGATAACCATGAACCTGTGAAAACCCGTTGTCGAGGTTGAAATATTACATGGCTACAAACAAAACCCCCCTCCAAACTTTCTTGATGGATTTAGGAAAATAGTAGGTTTTATTAATCTTCACCATATTTTCCTTATCATCTTCCTCTTTAGAGAAGCATTACACAACTGAATATGTGAGCTTATGGTCCTTGTAAAATTTATTTTCATCCAGCGGGGGACTAGTAACCTCTACTATGACTCCTTCATCCATAGTCACAGCCCTACCACAAATATTTATTTTTCCATTATGTCATTCCTTCTTGAACATCTTGGAAATCGCAGGGTTGCAACCATGAAGTCTTTCCATAAAATATTTAACTCTCCCCTTGTGTAGGAGACTCCATACCTTTGGCTTACTCTTCCATTTTTTGCAATCCAAAGGCTTCATTCTCTTTCACTCCCCACACATCTTACACTTCACGAAATATGTATGATAATAAAGGACATGTAATATTATGAGAAATGGATGGCGATGGGGCATTATGGTATGTAGGTATATATGATGGATATGAAATACATGGAATACTCATAGGAGGAGGTGTGTTAGGATTAGGAATTCTTCCAAGACAAACATGTATAGGATTGACAGATTTTCAAAAAGATGTAACTACTATAGATGGAGTATAGGTAGGTATGTTAGGTAATTATGTTGAAATAGGACTAAAATTATCAACCTTAAGATTGTAAAGATTTAGAGCTTCGAGAAAAAATTTCATAGACCTGAGATTTTCATTTATAAGATGGGATATGTCATGCATTAATTCAACACCATGATCATCATTTTGAATCAAATTCCTTAGTATTACTAAAAAAGGGTTTGACTCACTATTAGAATGTTCTTGCCTTAACCATAGTTCAATATTTTGAAAATCATGAGAAATATTTTTCATTTGGGAAGGAGACATTCTTAATGAATCATATTCATCATGAGAAGAATGAGAAGAGTGATCCTCAAAAATGTTAGGTATGTCATTGGTAGGCATAGAGGTATTGTCAAATTCCCATGGAATACATTAGAGGACTCACGGTCAACATCCTTAAAGGAACCCATAAGTATTTAAATTATTCTCTTAGGTATGTTATAGGTAGGACTCAAGGTTATGAAACTAATACACAAACCACGACAAAATAGAAATGAGTAAATAATGCAAATTAATAATAAATAGATTATTTAAACAATGAATGAACATACATTAGGTTGTTATAAAATAAGATTCACTATGAAAAATTTAATGCATGTTTACACGCATAGCCCAATGGATGTAAATGGAATCATGAATCAATGAAGACAAGGTTTCTAAATGTACCAATCGTAACATACAAATTAGATCTAGACAAGAAACCATAATAGAAATGTAAAGATGTCGGGGTCACCAAAACTGTGATGAAAGAAAATGGGTGCAAGGGGAAATCACTAGGATGGATGATCAAACTAGGAAGCTCACAAATAAATTTATCTCACACATTGGAAGTAAATTTTTTCCATTAGGATAAAGGAAGCTTAAGCACTAAAAGGATGCAAGGATTCCTTCTCTATTGAGTTGAAAGTTGATTATCTAAAACATAAATAAAAAATGCAAGATGTAGGATAAATGGAATAAACTATACATACAGAAAGAGAACACACTATAAACTCAATACCAACGCAAAATTTTAGAAATCGAAAATAGAAACTAACATGTGATACAAATTTTTGTCTAAAATGGCAGGAACAATGTGACCTAGCTCGCTAGAGGCCTTCGGAGGCACCTTTGTCCTAGTAAATTCTAATGAAACCTTTGCCACCTGTAACATATTATTAGACACGCCTATAGTTAGTTTTTTATTTTTTCCACTTCTCACCTGCACACAAAAAATAGAATATTTTTGGGAGAAAGGGGTTTTCCTTGGTCAAATCCTTGTTTAGGAATTAACCTTGAAATTACATAATAGAATAGAATGCTATTAGTTGTAGAGACTTGAAAGATAATGTTATACCTTAACAAGTGTTTAATTTCTCATGAAGATGCTTCAAATTTTTTCTTTACCTTGAATCTAGGATAGAAAGATCATGGGTGCCTTCACAAATTCCTTGATCTAGACTTTACTCCTTGTCTTCCAAGCTTGATGGTTAACTGGATGAATATTAATGCGAATTAATTTCATGAATTCAATGCTTGATTGCTTGCTTGAAGACTTGGATTGATAATAGTGGAGGGATTAGATAGGTATTAGATACCAAAATGAGAGAGGTAGCATTTATTTTATACCTCTCTAATCCATTTTGGGGATCAAAAATTGAAGAGGCCCAACAGGGATTTTAATAGACCGCTAAAAACTTAAAATTTTTATCCAATTTGAATTTTTACCACATTTAAGTGGAATGGGGAACCTCTCGAGGTATATGGAAATCTATTTTTCCCCATGCCTCCTAAAATATAGAGTGACCTATTTCAAAATGTGCCTTGAGAGGTGCCATATTCTAGGAAACAATGGCTGAAAATTAAATTGGGGCCCAATTATGAAATGATAATTTAAAAAATGTGCATGAAATTGAGTTTGGATTTGAAATAAATATGAAAAGGTCACCCAATTTAAAATAGTGCCTAGATGTATGGAAGAGGAGGTAAATTATTGAAATAATAAATGTGACACACCCATAATTAAGGGGTCCTCATAGAGATTTGATGATATTGAATTAATAAAGGGGTTGCAATTTGAACTAACTAATTAACTAATTAAATAAAATTGGAGGATTTAATTTAAATGGGTACACCCATAATTAAATGGAGCCTCTTGTATAGATTAAATTAACAAATGGAAAATATGTAAATATTAATTAATTAAATACATAGGAAAAAGCCAAATTAATGGATGGAAGCCTTGGACACTAAAATGGGGTCTAGAAAGAGACTAAAAAATTTTGTTGCTTACAGTTTAGGATGCTACAAACAAGTAATTATATATTTTTATTTAAAACAAATAAAAATCAATAAAAACAAAAACAATTAAAAAAAAGAGAAAAGTACTTACCTGGATGTTGGAGTAGCAGGGTCTTAGAGAGAGATCCCATTAGACTTGCAATTGAAAATAAATCACCGTAATAGTTGTGAAATAATTTAATAATTTTGCAAAATAGGATCTCATTTACAATAAAATTAGATCTTTTTTCACTTAAAACAAGATCTCATTTCAAAATTTTGGCTCAGGATTTTGTCAGCTAACGAGATCTTGTTTTGATTTCCAACATAGTGTCCGCGAGTGAAATGGAATATTGTTTGATTCTAAATGGGACCCCATTTCATTGAATGCAATTTTATGATTTTGGCTAAGTCTAGAATTTTCACCACAAGTGGAATCAACTTCTAGCACTTACCCATTAATTTATTAGAATAATATTTTTATTTATCTACAACTAAAACAACCGTGATCAAATAAGTCATACGTCATGTCTTTGATAAATGAATAAAAGAATGTCAAATGAGAAAAGTAGAGGATTGAAATGGTCATGAAATTATGTATTCATTTATTGATGATGGACAATTACATATTCCAAATCTCTTTAATTAAGTTCAAATATACAAAGGCTACTAATCTCAAAGATATCAAAAAGTCAATAAGTATCTTATAGCACATGATTATCAATAACACCTTCTTCCTATATTTCAGTACAATGTTCATGTTTATCTAAATTAGGCCCAAAATGATGGAACCACCATGATATGAAATATAAAATATTTACTACTATGCATGCATAATTACTACATAACCATGCCTAAATATAAATATGAAGTTACCAATATTGTTTAAAGTAAAGTGGGTTGGACCCTTAAAAATACCTAGGCTACTTGCACCAATTGTATGGTTACTAAAAATCAACTTTTATTAAATATTATTTTTAGTGCAATTATAAATACCAATAGTAAAAATGGTTTTTATTAAAAGTGAAGCCATATATATATATATATATATATATATATATATATATATATATATATTTAGTTGATACAAGTATAAAATATATCCAATAATTTCATATAGAAAATCTATCAATAAAGTCATACATGCTTGATAAAATTCATATGGATATAAAATCTCACATATCCTTTTTATTATCCCCAAAACTAATGGTTCCACCATCATATTTTTCATGTTTCACAAATTACTCTTGTAACTAGTCATGTGATGTGACCAACCACTATCAATCAACCATTCATCTTTGTTTCTTCTAACATATAAGGCAGTAAGTTCATCAGGTCTCACACAAATGTTTGGGATAACTATTTTTAACAACATGTTTCTCACAAAAGTTGTTAAATTCATCAGACATAAACTCTCGTCCTCCATTAAACCTCAAAGATTTGATTTTTTCTATCACTTTAATTTTCAACTCTTTCTTTTAATATCTTAAATTTTTATAATGCTTTTTATTTTTCTCTTAAAAATGTTGCAACCCAAGTAAATTTGGAATTGTCATCAACTAAAAGAATAAAAAATTTCTCACCTTGTAAGATCCTTGTTCAGGTTGGACCACATAAATCTGTATGCAAAAGATCCAACAAGCAAGTAGAATTTTGTTCCTTTCCTTTGAATCAAGATTTTGTCTACTTCCCTTATCAACATCCATTGCAAATAATACTATCTCATATTGGTTAGTCTTGGTAAGTCTGATCTCACAACACAGGTTGAACTTATTCTTACCAAATTATCAAATTTTGTGTGACACATACGCTAGTGCTAGAGCCAACTATAACCTTAATCATTTATTGAACACAAATAGTGTCTATGTTCATCAACAACATGGGCACATTCATGATCTGGAGTGACAAGCCCCTATAGAAATTATCAATATAGAAATTAAACTGTGTGCATGTTCATTAAAATATTCAATAATAGAACATTAAACGAAGTGAAATTTACTAATCTACTTCATACCTCTACCAAAGCTACATAAATTGCTACTTTTACAACAACACCACAACCCAATGAGACACAAATATTAGGAGTTTCTGATGTGAACTACTAAAAATGAAATAATAAATGATTTGTTCTACCCAAAAAAATTGTACAACATCATTAATGAATAAAGGTTACCAGGTTGTAAGTGCCTCAATGATCTTCATTGCAAGATGTCAATGCTAAATCCCAACCACAAAACTATTTGATATCTAGAGTGATTTATTTGACAACCATTGATATAATGTTCAACTATCCACATGTAATGATTATATTTATTTACGTAATATATACTTGAAATCTACAATGTCACGAAAAAGGGGGCATGGAGGGATGATAAAGGTAGTGTGAACACTTTGACCCTAAATTTTTATCATAATCATTCTACTAATTTAGTTATTCTTACATGTTAAAATTACATTAAATTAACTTGTAAAAATTTACCTATTTATCAATTTCAAATGTCTTAATTATCAAAGCTTTTATCATGGTCACATATCCTTTGTAGTAGATGTCTTTTGTGTAGTTGCATGCTAACTACTCTCAGAATCATATGTAAATAATAATGCATGATGAACATAATTTCTTGATGGAACTCAAGGCCTAGAAAATTCACCCATATCACCATGTATTAGAGGAATGCCATATTGTATAAGGCTCTTAGTCAATGAGAAAATGGATTCTAAGATATCCTTCTCAACACTCTTCTTCTCAATGGAAAGAATATTCACATGCTCTAAATTAGGTCTACCCATGGGTATTGATACTAGGTTAGAGTTATATTGTGCTCCTGTCTTGAGATATTGGGAGCCCTCACCTCTATCCCATAAATCTAAATAGTCAAAATATTTTTGTATCTCGTTGAGGACAAACTCACAATAGAATTTCCTCAAAAAGTATAGAGATACCTCATTATTATTACATGAGGAATTATTAAAAACCATCCACCACCTATCCCAAAATTTATTACTTACCTTACATAGTGGCACCAATAGATAGGGTTCTGATCTTGCATCTAGGATGCACAGGTTGATTAGTTATAGGGTTTTTGAAAAGTGCACACAAATTAGATTTGTTAATTTTTCTCTTGATTTCCTTATACGACAACTTGTTTGCATATAAAATCTTTTTTGTTCTTTTTATTGGACCAAATATTAATTTTCCCACTTTCTGCACTCACATTGGATACAATATATTATAATAAAGAGATAAATCTTGTCCTATGAGGGTTGGTAGCAACAATCTATTTTAGCCTTTTGATTAATTCCTCAAGTTTATTTTTATTGTTTTTAATTATCTCTAGAATGGTATCTTGTTTGTTTGGGGGATGTTTAGGAATTGAATGGCATGTTTTATGTTCTTGTTCTTCATAAGGGCCTTCCCTAGGAGGTAACTGAATGTTTTCAATTCTTGTAAATTAAAACAAATTTTAATTCAAAAACCTAATTAAATATGTAATTTAATCAAACTATGTGGCTAAGAAATCATAAATACATGCACATCTTTGACCTCCTTGACATTGACAATGATCTCAAAAAGTTAGAAGAAAAAAAAATCCTTCTCCTTTGGCATGCATTATTTGTAGTAGAGAAAACAATTTCCTAAAATTAATGAGCAAAGGCAGAAATGAGGATAACGATTTTTTAATGTATAGGTTTGAATATGGTATTGTTGAACATGTCAAATAAATAAGGGGGGGATTCAATCATTCCAAGACATTTTTATACTTTAACTTTGTCAGTAGTAAGATTAATTCAAATTGATATTTAAAACACTGATAATAATGAAAGTACAAAAGAAACACCATGCACAATTAACACAAAACATTTATGTGGAAACCCATGGTAGAAAAAACCAAGGACAACTATTCTCAAGTATAAAACATTGGTTAAGGTGACACCGTTTAAGGTGATTTGTACAATGCTCACTATAGGTTCATTGTTGGTTGGGCTAACTACCTTGGATATAAAGTATCTATCTCAAGTAATTGAAAAATGACTAACTGCTAATACTAGAGGTTCACTACCTACAAAAATTAGCTCACTACCAAAAGAGTACTAAAAACTATAAATCCACCTCTAAATTAAAAAGCACCAGGCCACTGCCTTCGCTAAAAAATGCTTGCACAAAGAATAAAATCTTATAAGTTATATTCCTTCTTCTTCACAAAAAAAATCATCTTCTACATATAATACCGACTATGTCACCATAGAACATCCAATTCAACCTAATATAATTTGAAATAGGTCACACTAGGTCACTCCCACGATGGTAAGGAATGAACTATGGACCACACAGAATCTTATCGCTCAAATAAACATGCAACACATTCTTCATGACATTCAAAGCTGGTGAATAGGAAAATATATGTTAGCAAGCCAACTGTCACTCTGAAACTCATCAACCAATATAAGATCGGTCTAGAGCTAAAATATTAAATCTGAGCTTGTAACAACATGAATGGGACCAAGATAAGTATGGGAAAAGATAAATCATTATAGCACACCCTTTGATGTGCATTTAATTGGAACAAAACTTCTCATCACAAATTGAACCTCATCATCAACTAGGTAGATATGTTTACATCAATGACAACTATTAATAAAAACAACAATCACATTCACAAAAATCTCCCCCTTTGTCATTGATTGCAACATCAATCAATAGAAAGAAAAAAAAACTTAAGGTGTTAGTATCAAAAAAAAATTTCTTCACCTCCTTTGACAAAAATGACAAAGGGAAAAACCCCTCTGAGAAACTCACTCTAGTCCCCTTGAGAGGAAACCTCCGAGAATTTATCTAGAAAAGAATAAGCATACAATACCCTAGACCAATGCACACCCTGGTGCATTTAGTGCAGACTAGAAAGGAGCGGAACCCCAAACTAACGAATTCAACCATGATTGTGGTTTGAATCCCTGTAATTTAGGTTAGTAAACCAAGGCTGGTAGGCCCAAATCTAAAACTTCAAAAAATAATTTAAACTACTCTAAATTATAATATTGCTCGAAAGATAAATTATTTATACTGTATAAACCTACATCAACATATAATCATCAAAATATATTTGAAATATAAATATAATGAAAAGGTGAATCTAATGTCAACAACTACAAGATACAACTCAAATGACAATTTCCAATAAAAGATAAGATCGGTGCCTTCTGAATACTTGGGCTATGGAGCCAAAATAATTTCAATCCTACGTAAAATCAGAGACGGTTTTATATAACTTGCTTAATTAAAAGACAAGACCATCATTTCATAGGTGTCCACATGAAAAATAATTCAAATCAAATTATACAATCAGTTTTATTGAATTTAACTCTATTTTAATAGACCAACAAAATAGAAGAAAGTTTGGTAACCACACCTCTCAACTGATAATAAGAATGTATATAGATTTTGAATTATAATGTCAAGAGAATATAAAAGAATGAAATAATATATTTTAATAGATAAATATGAAAGACTAACTAAAAGCATGCATATAACTTATAGCCACAAATAAGGAGAAAAGCACTTATCTTTATTGATGTTGAAAAACTGGTACACAAGAGTTCATAGTTAGAGTTGTGAATCAAATTCCTATGAAGAGTTTCCAATTAAAAATAATCCTCCCTCTATCTTGGTCTTGGTATCGATATTAATATATTTTTCAATGTATACAAACAAGCTACAGACCGAGATATCATTTCATAACAAAACCTAATCACTAACTACAACAATATATAATTACAATATAGAATATTAAAACCGTCAAAAAGGTTAATATATGTAATAATCAAATCTTCCATTGATGTTTTTGTTTAAATAATCTTTCTCCTTCATCCCATAAAATACAAATATATTCCTGCAAGAATCATTTAAAATTCATTATTCATATGATATATACAATCTACCCAACTATTAATTTTCAAATATTAACATTAGGGTAAATATATATATATATATATATATATATATATATATTTGAAATAATGTAGACAGAGCTACCATATATAAATTTATTAAATAAAAACCTAGTTCAAGGGCTCCACAGGGAAAGAACTAGGAAGAAAACCCCATTTCGCTACCCAATTACAAACATCCAGTAAATCCAGATATCTTATTCACAGCTCCACTGACACCCAGGTCAGCAAAAATTTGCAGCCTTCCTGGTCTAGGGAATTGCTTTTGGAAAGTCTTGATGGCTCCTAGATTCTTCCATGAAAGGTTATCCCTAATATTTACTCTATATGAAACTCTTAGAAGTCGAGCAGCAACATGTGACCCAGTAAATCCTGCACCACCTGATACCAATACATGAGTAACTCCTGGCTCATGCCTAGATTCAACTAATTCCATTCTAATCACGCCTGGTGATCTAGTGGCTCAAGGATGGCTCCTCTGGCTATTTCTCCTTTCCTTACCTAAACATTGCTCACCTTTTAGAAGATCAACGAGCCCCTTATTTGAATTAAAATAATCTGTTGTAGAATGGGCTTCCAAATTAATACAATCACACCCCAAATTCGAAAGGAAATCTGCAAAACAATTGCCTTTGTGATATGTATGAGATATCGTACAGATGTCAAAAGAATCAGAGAGTCTCCATATTTGGACAAAAACATACTTCAACTTACAATTAATAGTTGTCCTCTTAATGCATGCTTGAATAATAACCAATGAGTCACCATCAACATGGACTCAGGAGATCTTCAAGGAGTTGGCCAATACTAACCCATGCAATAAAGTTGTAGCTTCAGCAATATTATTTGTGCTTGGTGGAATAGCTGAGGATTTGAAAGCAATTGGGGTCCCAAAGTGATTTCTTAAATAGATACCAATCCCTGATTTACTCGGGTTTCCTCTCGAAGCCCCATCAAAATTGATTTTTATAACTCCATGCTCAGGGGGGAGCCATTTGATCTTAGTCCTATCTGTACCTCGCACATTACCATTGAGATGTAGGAAGGTTGGGAGAGTAATAAATTTCCACTCCTTAAGCATAGAATCATCCCAACTGGAAAAGAAGATGCGTGAATAGTTATTCTTAATATTCACTGAAACCAATTTTGAGATTGACTTTTCAATATTTACAGCAACAAGATCCACTTAAGAGGAGGACTATCTAAAAGTGTGCTTGTTTCTTTCCCACAAAATTGCCCAAACAATAATAGATGGCGAGAATTTCCATATAGAGGCCACGAGGGAATTTGAATACAAAGTTGGCCAAGACTCGAAGAGGTCCCATAGCGAGTTAGGAAGCGGCATAACAAAGTTCAACTTTCTCAAAACAAACTTCCAACAGAGCTATGCAAAATCACATTGAAGGAACAAATGATCTACATCCTCAATACACTGCTGACAAAGCAAGAACTTAAATCTTTTGGCAATCTTAAATTTTTCCAACCTATCACTAGTCAACAGTCTCTTTCTAAGAGCAAGCCATGAGAAACAACCAGCTTTAGGCAATATACAATCATTCCAGCAAAACAAGAATGCTCTCCTTTTCATATTATATTAGGGTAAAAATATTATATTATAAAGTGTATAATATATGTCTAACTTTGATTCTATTAAAAAAACAATTTAATCATTTGGATATATACTTTACAAAAATAAATCCAACATTAGTCATAATGCTCCTTAGAAATTAATGTTCTAATATAATCCAAAAAAAATTATAACAAAATGTAAAAGAGATTATAGCCCTAAAACTTTATAAGCAATATGGCAAAGGCAATCATCCTCTTTAGGGCATTTTTAAAATTAAATCAAATTCTTTAAAGTATACTTTATAAATTAAAATATATGTTTATCATATGCTCTAAAGAATGTACCCTCATAATTAATCTTTTCAAAACATTCACTATAGGGTAAACGTATTATAATTAAAGAGAATATATCTCTAAAAGTAACCATAAAATTATACAATTTACCTTAATAAATATTTCCAAGAATAATCATAAGGTAAAAAGAATATATTTCAATATCTTCAAAGCATCAACGTGAAAGATCAATCACAATATTATCCATTTTATTTACTATGAGGTAAAAGTGTTATAATTATATCCTTTCACCCTAACAATTATTTTCAAGGAATATAATAGAGCAATTGGTTAGGGTAGGATGGGTAGTTAGGATAGGATAGAGGGTATGGTCGAGAGGTTGAGTGTTCAACTCCCAATTCCCACCCTTTTGTATAAAAATAATTTATTTAAAACTATTTCCTTTTTGTTTTCAAATAGGGAATATTCAATTTTTCGAGTGTGCATTTTGAAATCCTCCAATATTAAAATTTACTCTAAACAATTATTAATATTTTCAAAAGAATATACATTTCCCTATTTGAATAAATATTACCCTAGTGATAGATTTCATTTGTTTGACAAGGGTAAATATATTCTATTTTGAAAATATAAGGAGCATAGTTTCTTTAAAAACCACTACTAAATAATCAAGTATTTTAGTGATAAAGAATGTACTTCCCTATCAAATTTGAGCCTACAATTTTTGGCTCCACCAGTGGCTCCAGTTGGGGATGTGAGTTCATACCTGGACACAACAAGAATCCATCCTTCTCTGGGAAAGCCGCAGACCACTGAAATGCAAAGCATAAAATAATAACATAATAATAATAATAATGGAAAACACACTTAAAAATGAAAAAATATTAAAGAATTAAAATCATTAAGCGGAACAAGAAATGTAATACAATAAGGAAAAACAACTTCCCTGAAATAGACTTGGTTATTTGTTCTTCAATCTTTTCCCAAAATATCCTCAATAATTACCTTTCAATGGAAACGTGTTACCTCTTTCACTCTTGAAGAAAACCATTTAAAAATGGTTCAGTACTTCTTCCAATAGCATAGTGCCAACTTAGCCAATGATCATTCCATTTTCCACCATGTTTATTCCAAAGTTTAAATGCACAATACCTTTGGGTCCCACTTATTGCTCATCAGTATATATATTCCTCAAACTCATTAATTCTATTGGACATGTAATCAAATGGCTGTGAAAGAATTGGCATAACTTTAAAATATTAGAATAACATAAAATTGAATTATATGATAACACCTACTGCCACTATTGAGATCGAATGGAGAAATATTACTTTAGGCGATATATTAGTGTTCCAAATTTCAACTTATATGCATGCTCTTCCATCTCCATCATGAGCACAACACAATATATATCTGAAGGTCCATCTTTCCTGCACTGGTGATCATCAGAAAAGCTAATCATCTACGGAGGAACATTGATTTGGTGTACAACAATCAGCCTGGGTGTACAAGATGTAAATAACTAGCAAACCCTGACTTTCTTGTGAGCCTTTTTCTCTTCCTACATATCTTCCAAATATGCTATATGATGAAATTTCTCTTCAGCTATGACATAAATATAGTAATTAACTGAAACGGTAATGCCACTTCGCCAAAAAGGACTCATATGCCTCCAATACTTTTGCATTGTGAGAATGTAGCACTAAAACATTGTCGCTAATTTGCTCATTTATCCAATATTCTCTTTTGAACACCAACTGAATAGAGATGATAGTATCTTGCAGAGACTGTCGATATGTTTTCTTTTGTTGACTGAAATAATGCCCAGGTTTTGATTATATATTGTTAATCTCGCTTCCTCCCAATTAACACGTAATTAATAAATCTAGGCCTTTTTAAAAAAATTTTGGGTGTTTTTGAGGCTGCCGACATCTAAAAAACATGTAAAAATGCCAAAAAATCATTTCTCATAAATAGAGAAGGGCATGGGGACCTTTCTAGAAGTATAAACAATGATTTACAGTCAAAAAATGACTTCGAATCTCTCTTGTAATAAGAAAAACGTGACCCACTTCTTCACCGGTAGTCTAAAAATATCACTTCATCATAAACCATAGAAAAATTATAAAAGATATATTATTTCAAATGAAAAGGATCTCATGTTCATGCTTAGCCGCAAATTACAATATAATCATGATATAATAATGCAAAATTGAATTTTAATGTTTAAAAATTTCAACACAATAATGCAAAATTATAATGTATAATTTTATTTGAACTATTAATGTTAGGGTTGACAATTCTTAAAGGCATAAAAATATGAAATACTTAAAATAATAGAGAAAATATACTTCCCTTGAAAGTGAACACGCAACAGTTTTTTTAACTCTACAATAACAATGAATCATATTCTACATTTCTTCTTCACACAAACAAAAAATTAATATCACAACATTAATGTAAGGTATATAACAACACAAAACATAATAACAAAATGCTAAACTAATACTATTGAATTTATCAAACAAAATAAATGAAATAATTTAAAACAAAATAGACGGGAAAAAACAATTCCTTGAAATCGATCATAATCCGAGATGGTTGAGTACTAGTGCTTTCCTCTATCAAAGAATTGGTTTGATGAAGTAGCAATAGGATCATTATGAAGATATTACTACTGCTGGGATCATTATTTTGAACATGTTGATCATGACTTCCTTTATGGACAAATCTCATTGGTGTCATCTGAACTGGAAATAAACTGTCGTAACTTCCTTTGTATTTGATTTGATGACCTCTATTTCTATAATCACTTATCAAGTGTATCCTTTTCCCATGAGAAATCCGAATGCCATGAATCTGATTATTCCTTTCATTGTCCAACTCATTTTCAGTAGAAGCAATATTTTTCTGGGAAAAGATCTTTGGTAAACTTTCATTATTCCCTTTTAAAATATTTGTATCTTGAATCACATTGTAAAAATTTGGCTCCACGGATTTTTCATAATTATGTTTCCAATACATATGAGAATGTAGTTGACTTTCAAAAAGATATTGCTGAAATAATTTTTTGCATCCTCCAAATGCATTATCCTCCTTTGCTTTTTCACACAGTAATCTTGGATATGCATCACCTTCCAGCATGTTTTGCAACAATAGTTTGTTTTCCACTTCATATGATTTTTCATTTTCTCCAATATTTTTATTATACAATACCTCTTGGTTGAATAAATTTTCATGAGAATCATGATCTTCTTTATCAATTGAATCAATATTTTCATAAATATTATCTATTATAATTTCATCCTCTTCTTGTACAATATGCAGTTTCTTCTCACAGAACAAATTAGAAAGTAATTCATATCTAGAAAAATCATTATTATGATTCTCATAAATATCATACCCAAGAAAATCTTCAATATTATCGATCAACATATGTTCTTTCCTAGGTATTTTATCCCTTTGAAACTTATTCTCCATTCCATCAAAAACCATCTAAACCTGTTCACCTTGATAATTAGAAAAAGGAATGTAACCACATTTATGAATATACCTTTGATACTCCTTATCTAAAAATTTTGAAATTTCTTCCATACTGGGAGAGGATTCTTCCTCATTGTCTTTATTGTATGCATCTACTTCATGTACCCCATTGCCAGAATATTTAACTACACATAAATCAATTACTGGTTCACTATATTTCATATTTTATTCTTTGACAAATTTGCCACAAAGTAAATGCATGATTCTTAGAGGTAGGTAGCCCTGGTTAAAATTATCACCTTCTTCATATCTTTTGAAAGAAAAATCTAAACTAGGATCTATATCCATATTGCAACTTTGATTTTCTTCCCACTCATAGCACACATTGTTTTCTTTTTCACTTTCATATTTCATGAAATTCTCATCATGGTTGGATTTCTCTTCAAAAACATCATCAGTTTTTTGTTCCACCTCTATATGTTTTCCTTTTCCGTCATTATATTCTTTTACTTTCTGAAAAAAGGAGCTTCAAATCAGGGTCATCTAAAGAGACTCTTAAATCATGAAGTTTTCTTTGAAATTCCTTGCTTGAAGGTACGATATCTGATGGTATCTCCCAATAGAAACCCATCATCCTTATGAAAAAATGGGATGCAGACTCACCCTCTTGTCTTTCTGCACTGAAAAATGCATCTAAGGGAGACATGTAAGATTCAGTTTCCATAGTGTCATATCTTCTTGTTCATAGTATTTGTTGTCTTCATTATAAAATTCATACAAGAACCATTGTTCAAACTCCTTCCAAGATGAGATGTTGTGTATGGGTAATAATTCATATTCTTTCCTTGCATTATTCTTCAGTGACCAGGAAAACACCTTCATGGCATCATTTTTTGTATCAATTCCATAATTTTTGAGGAATATATAAAGAGAATCTAGATGATCAATAACTGATTCATCATAATATCCATAGAATTCATGAACCTTTTGCAAATATTTCAAGAATCATTCATTAGTACTATATTGAAGTTATCTAAAATGCAAAGGCCTGAAGTCAATATGGATCAATATGTCTCTGAATAGATGTTTAAACATGGTGTAATAAACTTCCTATTTCTAATAGAAGGAGAAATATTCATTCCTTCCAGGTTCTCTCCCTCAATGGAGAAACTAAAAACTTCTGACACACGGATTCGCCACCTTCTTATCAAAAGGATAATATAAACTACCCCTGGGTTCTTAATTCTTAGCGGAATCACTTTCTAAAAATCTTTGTACGGAGTCGCCACCTCAAGTGTCTTGAGGAAAAAAAATTCCTGCTTGTCCTAAGCAGAAATCTAGAAATTTTTATATAGAGTCGCCACCTTCTTCATAAGAAGGATAAAATCATTCAATTGATTCTAAGTTCTATCTCCAGTAGATTCTGACTCTCTGATCACCATAAATTCTGAATAATGTTGTCACAACAACTCCCCAGCAGAGTCGCCAATTTATTGGTGCTCAAAAATGATGGATTTGATATCTAGTTTTTTTCACCAACTAACAAATTCAACCACAATTGTGTTTTGAATCCTTGAAATTTTGGTTATTAAACAAAGGTTGGTAGGCCCAAATCTAAAACTTCAAAAATACTTTAAACTATTCTAAATTATAAATTTGCTCGAAAGATCAATTATTTATACTGTATAAACCTACATCAACATATAATCATCAAAATATATTTGAACTAGGAATATAATGAAAAGGTGAATCTAATGTCAATAACTACAAGATACAACTCAAATGACAATTTCCAATAAAAGATAAGATCAGTATCTTCTGAATACTTGGTCTATGGAGTCAAAATATTTTCAATCCTACGTATAATCAGAGACGGTTTTATATAATTGCTTAATAAAAAGACAAGACCATAATTTCATAGGCTTCCACATGAAAAATAATTCAAATCAAATTATGCAATCTGTTTTATTGAATTTAACTTTATTGTAAGAGACCAACAAAATAGAAGAAAGTTTGGTAATCACACCTCTCAACTGATAATCAGAATGTATATAGATTTTGAATTATAATGTCAAGAGAATATAACACAATGAAATAATCTATTTTAATATATATATTTGAAAGACTAATTGAAAGCATGCATATAACTTATAGCCACAAATAAGGAGAAAAACCACTTCTCTTTATTGATGTTGAAAAACTAGTACACAAGAGTTCATAGTTGTAGTTGTGAATCAAATTCGCACGAAGAGTTTCCAATTGAAAATAATCCTCCCTCTATCTCGGTCTTGGTATACATATTAATATATTTTTTAATGGATGCAAACAAGCTATAGACAGAGATGTCATTTTATAACAAAACCTAATCACTAACTACAACAATATATAATTACAATATAAAATATTAACCGTAAAAAAGGTTATTATATGTAATAATCAAATCTTCCATTGATGTTTTTGTTGAAATAATCTTTCTCCTTCATCCTATAAAATACAAATATATTCCTACAAGAATCATTTAAAATTCATTATTCATATGATATATAAAATCTACCCTAATATTAATTTTCAAATATTAACATTAGGGAAAAAATATTATATTATAAAATGTATAATATATGTCTAACTCTGATTCCATTAAAAAAAAAATTAATCATTTGGATATATACTTTGCAAAAATAAATCCAACATTAGTCATAATGCTCCTTAGAAACTAATGTTCTAATATAAGCCAAAAAACTTTATAACAAAATGTAAAAGAGATTATCGCCCTAAAACTTTATTAACAATATGGCAAAGGCAATCATCCTCTTTAGGGCATTTTTAAAATTAAATCAAATTCTTTAAGGAATACTTTATAAATTAAAATAAATGTTTATCATGTTCTTGAAAGAATGTGTCCTCGTAATTAATCTTTTCGAAACATTCATATAGGGTAAAAGTATTATAATTAAAGAGAATATATCTCTAAAAGTAACCCTAGAATTATGCAATTTACCTTAATAAATAGTTTCAAGAATAATCATAAGGTAAAAAGAATATATTTCAATATCTTCAAAGCATCAACGTGAAAGATCAATCACAATATTATCCATTTTATTTAGTATGAGGTAAAAGTGTTATTATTATATCCTTTCACCCTAACAATTATTTTCAAGGAATATAACAGAGGAATTGGTTAGGGTAGGATGGGTAGTTTGGATAGGAAAGAGGGTAGGGTCTAGAGGTTGAGTGTTCAACTCCCTCTCCCCACCCTTTTGTAAAACTATTTTTATTTAAAATTATTTCCTTTTTGTTTTCAAATAGGGAATATTCAATTATTCGAGTGTGCATTTTGAAATCCTCCATAATTAAAATTTACTCTAAACAGTTATTAATATTTTCAAAAGAATATACATCTCCCTATTTGAATAAATATTAGCCTAGTGATGGATTTCATTTTTTTGACAAGGGTAAATATATTCTATTTTGAAAAATATGAGTATAGTTTCTTTAAAAACCACTACTAAATAATCAAGTATTTTAGTGATAAAGAATACTTCCCAGTGAAATTTGAGCCTGCAATTTTTGGCTCAACCAAGATACTCAAATGTATCCTTTCATAACAGTTTGGTGAAAATATCTGCAATCTTAAATTTTGTAGGTACAAATTCAAGCTTCACCTCATTGTCCAATACCTTCTCCGTCAAGAAGTGATATCTAATTCACATATGCTTCATTTTGGAATGTTGAACTATATTATTAGAAATGCTTATAACACTGGTATTATCACAGATAATTGAGATTGAATCATCAAAGTATGTTCCAATATCCTTCATCATTTCTTTCATCCAAAGTACCCGAGTGCAAAAAGCATACATCGCAATATATTAAGCTTGAGTGGTAGATAATGATACTGAATCCTATTTCTTACTTGACCATGCAGCCAACCAGGATCTAAGAAACTAAGCCAAACCACTTGTACTTCTTTGGTTATCAATGCAACCAAGCATTAATATAATCTGTTAGAGTAAAGTATGAGTCCTTAGAGTACCATAAGCCAAAATCTTATGTTCCTTTCAAGTATTTGAAATATTATTTTCACTGGAACAACATGTGATTGCTTTGGTTGTTACTGAAACTGGGCATCCAAAAAAGAATCATACATAATGTATGTATGGTCTAGTAGAAATCACGTATAATATTCCTCCAATCATTATTTACTAGCATCAACCTTCGGTGAATCGTCTTCTTTTGTTAACTTGCATTCGGTAATAATAGGTGTACAAACTAGTTTATAATTCTCCAATCCAAACATTTTCAATAATTATTTGAGATACTTGGACTGAAAATTTCTTTACTATTTTAATTTACCTGAAATCCAAGAAATAAATTCAACTCACCAATCATAGACATTTCAAGTTTCTTCTACATTTCATCAACAAAACTTCTGCACATATCACCATTTCTGCCAAAGATTATATCATCAATATATACTATCACAATTAAAATTTAATCTAAAATCATCTTGTAGTACAAATTATATACAACATATCCCTTCTTAAATTATTTCCAATTAGATATTTGTCTAATCTTCCATACCTAGTCCTAGGTGCTTTCTCCAATCCATACAATGCTCTTTTCAATCTGCAAACAAACTTTGGATCACTTTCTAACTTGAAACCTTCTGGTTGATCAATGTATAATTATTCTTTTTGTTCTCCATTTAGGAATGTTTATTTTACATCTATCTGATACACTTTGAAATCCTTATAGGCCATAAAAGATAAAAATATTCTAATTTCTTCCATCCATGCAACATGATCATATGTTTCTTCAAAATTGATGCCCTCAATTTAAGTATAACCTTTGCAAACCAATCATTTTTTTTCCCTTATCACCTTTTCATTGTTGTAAATATTGTTCTAGAACACCCGCTTTGTTCCAATCACATTTTTGTCTTCAGTTCAGGCTCAAGTTCTCTAGTCTAATTTTTAGACTCTATCTCATCAAACTCTTCTCTCATTTATTTTATCCAATTTTGGTCATTACAAGCTTCTTCAACAGTTTTTGAATCATATTCTGAAAGTAAAAACAATAGAACTTGTTCTTGAGTAGCTCTACTTCTTGTGATTAATCCTTTGATATTATCTCTTATAATATGATTTTTTAAGTTATTTTTTTGTACTTACCTTGGTGTCTTAGTGTTAGAATGAATTTAGAATAACTAAGAGGGGGTGAATCAGTTATCCTCAGGTCTAGATGTGCCCATTTAAAACTTTATACCAATTTGAACAACTCAGATCTGCTCGACAGTAATAACATAAAACAACAACATACATATGCAATTTACTGTTCAGATATAATAAGCATGTAGAAACTTAACAGTAAAACTCAACATAAACATTCACACAGCTTAACACCAGAATTTAACGTGGAAACCCAATATGGGAAAAACCACCAATAACATGCTATTAAATTTTTACTCTTCTGAAGTGAGCTCTATTAGGAGCCAACCCTCTTAAAGGTTACAAAACACACTACTAAATGTGACCTGGTTAAAGGATTTAATAACCCTGTTAGGAATGGCCTTGTTAGAGGACTTAGAACACTCCACCTGAATGTCACCTTGCTAAAGGATTTATACAATGACTATTAGGTCAACCTGGTTACAGGATTTTGACTAATACAATGGTTAGAAAGTAATCAGCAGATGTGATTTGATACATACAACTTACTTTTCAAATCAGATCCAATTAAGTTCTAATTCTAATTCAATGAGTGGCCTCCATTCTCATTTCAATCTTCAGATCTTCTTGGAAATCCATCAAGAAATTACTCTTGCAGTTCTCTGCTTCTATGTTCAGCCTTCTCTGCTTAGATCATGCCAATCAGTCAATTAACTATGCAATTCTCTTGCATACTCTTCATACATAGCATACATCATGAATAACCTCCTGAGGTTATCGTATACCTCTTCATGTAGGTCAGATACATCTTTTGTCAATTAATCAAGATCATAGATGTTAGGTTAGGTCAGAACCAATAGATCGTTCCATCTTTACATTTAATTTACTTCTCCAATGTAATCACTAATTAAATCTTTGATCGATATATTAATTATGGTTACCCGTGCATTTACATAGTGTGGATCAAATGTGCTTATCCTTAATTAACTTTACATATCCCAATAAAATCAATTATGTCAGCGAGAGATCTCAAATCTCAACAATTACCAAAATACTTTTTCTCGGCCAACACTGTGTTCCTCGGCAATTTACTATTTCTTGGTCATCACTGACTTCGCTCAGCATATACTGGTGCTCAGCAAAAATTGTTCTTAGTAAACTGTCATTGAAAGATAAACAATACATTACTTTTCCAATGTACCAACTGATCAAGTACCCTTGTGATTTCTCATAACTCAACCATTCCACTTGGTCATCTTGTTAAATATCCTTCATCAATAAATATATATGGTACTCAAATAGATAGCAATAGTCTCACCAGTTAAGGTTTGACATCAATGACAAAACAACAATTGTTTCCATTGTAGCTTTCCAACAATCTCCCTCTTTGGCATTGATGGAAACACTAAACAATAAAATAATAACCATAGTTACCATACAATCCAACAAGTTTGTCTATTTTCCTCGATATGAACAATTTTTTATTAATGCCTTTAGCTTCATTTTGATTCTCATCTATCAAAATTTTCTCCCTCTGTTTGTGTAATCACACTATAAATTTTCTATGTTTGTTCATCTGTAGACTCCCTCTTTCATTAATCTCTTCCTTCTCTAAGTAGTAAATTCTCCCTCTTTGACAATAATTCCAAAGACGTTGACATCTTCATCTTGCAGAATCTTCTATTCTAAACTTTGTATCATGCTATTCCTGTCATCTTGCCTATGACTGATCCTGTTTTCTGTCTTTGTCTATCTTTCACATCTTTAGGTAGCATCCTAAAGTGTGACTGCCTGTACATCAATGTGTCAAATATTTTGAATATAACATTTGATGCAACAGTGTCATTCTAAACTAATTAGCCTTAGTTAGGGGAATCACCCCTAATTTACCTCGCAGATACTCATGAGAATCTTTGGGTAGTGCCTTTGTAAATATGTCTACTAACTGTTCCTTAGTGTTCATATATTCCAGTCTCACTTCCTTCTTCTGAACTAGCTCCCTCAAGTAATGATACTTGATAGCCATATTCTTTGTTTTAGAGTGCAATACAGGGTTCTTAGAAATCTTAATGGCACTCATGTTATCACAATATATGACAACTAGTTCTATGATTTCTTCTTTCATACCTTTCAGTAGTACTTCAACCACACAATATTAGAACAATTAACTATTGCTGCTACATACTCGGCTTTAGCTGTAGATTGTGAGGTGCAATTTTGTTTATTGCTTGTCCATGAAACTAATATTTTTCCCAGAAGAAATGCTCCTCCTATGGTGATTTTTCTGTCATCCACATTTCCAACACAATTAGAATCAGTATAAAATCTGAGGTCAAACTTATCATTCTTTTTGTAATACAAACCATATTCATTTGTTCCTTTCAAATATCTCAGAATCCTTTTTACTGCCATCATATGAGTTTCCTTGGGATTGGCAGAAAATCTTGCAACAATACAAACAGCCAGTGCAATATTAGGTCTATTGTGTACAACATATTACAGCTTTCCAATCATTGATCTGTAAAGGGTTTGATTTACTTCTTTTGTGTCATCATTCTTTGTCAGCTTCTGTCCAGTAGCCATGGGTGCACTCACTAGTTTTGAATCTTCCATTCCAAAAATTTTTAGTATCTCCTTGATATATTTTGATTGATTAATAAAGATACCATTCTTCTTCTGATATATTTGTAAGCCAACAAATTTTTTAACTCACCAAACATAGACATCTCAAATTCAGTTTGCATCTCCTTTGCAAATGCTTGGAATAACACATCTCGTCCACAAAAGATAATGTCATCAACAAAAAAATCAGCCAATAAATTACCTTTACTTTATTCTGTCTTCAAATACAAGTTGTTATCATTTGTTCTTGCAAATCCAATCTTCATCAGATAATTTTGCAACCTCTCATACCATGCTCTTGGTGCTTGCTTCAATCCATATAGCACTTTGTGTAATCTGCAAACCATATTCCTCTTGCTTGGATCTAGAAATCCATCAGCTTTCTCAATGTAAACTTCTTCTTCTAATATTCCATTTAGAAATGTTGACTTCACATCAATCTAATAGAATTTAAACCTCTGTAGGCTACATATGCAAGTAAGGTTCTTACTGCTTCCAATCTTGCAATTGGGGTGAATGTTTCTCCATAATCAATTCCTTCCTCTTGTGCATAACCCTTGCATACTAGTCTAGCTTTATTTATTGTTATCTCTCTATGTTTATTCAGCTTATTTCTGAATACCCACTTAGTACCAATTATGTTTTTATCACTAGGCCTAGGTACAAGTGTCCAAGTCTTATTCTTCTCAATCTGTTCAATTTCTTCATTCATGGCTTGTATCCAGTCTTCATTTTCTAAAGCATCTTTTACTGTTTTAGGCTCAAAATCACATAATAAGCATGTATCTTCTCTCAACTTACTTCTTGACATAACTGTAGAATCCTTCAATCCTATGATTTGATCAGGTTTATGGTTCCTCCTTACATACTTTGCTAGAGTAGGTTCTTTTTCTACTTCAGGTTGATCATTCATGTCCAATTCAGGTTGCTTCTGTGACTCAGCATCTCTGTCAGATAGCTTGACAATTACCTCCTATTGCTCAGAAACCTCGTTCTGTGACTCGGTAGGTGCTTGCTATTTCTTGGAAACTTCATTCTCAATTTCTGGAAATGTATTAGAATCTTCCTCATCCATATAGACAAATGATTTGTAACTCTCAGGTTCCTATGTGCTTTCAACTTCATTTCTTTCTGCATACTCATCAATTCTAACATTTTCAATTTCCACAACTTTCTTGACTTGTACTCTGCTCAGGGTATAGATTGTTGTACTTATAGCTTCTCTCCAATATTTTTGTGCAACATTTTTCTCCATCATTAGTGTTCTGGCACAATCCATGATAGTTCTGTTTCTTCTCTCAGCAATACCATTCTGTGTTGGTGTCCTAGGTGCGGACATCTATCTTTTTATCCCTTGGTCATTGCAAAACCTATTAAACTCATTAGAAATAAACTCACCTCTGTCAGATCTTAGACATTTTAGATTTTTACCTATCTTCTTTTCAAATTTTGCCAAGTACCACTTAAATAACTGGAATGCATCAGATTTCTCTTTAAGAAACATAACAGTCATCATTCTTGAGTAATCATCAACAAATAGAATAAAATATTTGTCTCCATAGTAACCTTTCTCTCCAATGGGTCCAAAAAGGTCAGTATGAACTAATTCCAAAATTTCCTCAGACATATGAGTTTTTCTTTTGAAACTGGACTTAGTCATATTTCCCAATTGACATTGCTTACACATTGCATTTTCAGGTTTCTTTAACTTAGGCAGTCCTCTAACCTTTTTCAATTTGCTTATGCTTACCAAGTTATCAAATTTTACATGACACAACCTTTTATGCCATAACCAAACATCATTATATTGTGCAAACAAGCATGTCTCATCAACTAAATCTACATAGAACAAGTTACCTTTAGTCTACTCACCACTTCCAACTATTTCTCCATTGGCATAATAGACCTTTGCTTTCTTGTGATGGAACTCAACTCTGTAACCAAAAGTATGCAACTGTGCAACACTCAATAAATTATATTTAAGATCATCAACCCAATATACATTGTCACATCTGATCTTGTCAATCAAGTTAATTGATCCTTTCCCTTTAACAAGACATGTTGCATCATTGCCAAATTTAACATAACTGCCATTACACTGAACTAGTGTCTCAAATTTATCTTTATCACCAGTCATGTGATGTGAACAACCACTGTCAATATTCCAATGGTCACCTTTACTCATAAAAGAAATTAGTGTAGTTTTCTCATCATCATCAGAATCATCTTTCATAGCAACATACACAACTTCTATATCATTTTCATTAGAATTGTTAGAATCATTGTTAGAAGCTTCTTCAGCTATATAACAAGATTTCTTACCTTTGTATTTGTAATCCTTATACCTTCTGAATTCTCAGTCATCCTTTCTATCTGTGTACTTGTTGTCCCTTCCTTCATATTTTTCATTCTTATCAGGACATCTAGCAGCAATATGACAAACTTTGTTACATGAAAAACATATGATAGGAAGTTTACCTTTGAATTTTCCTTTTCCTCTAGATAGTCTTTTTTCCATGAGTGCTTCAAGTTCTTCCAGATCATCATCTATGGTCTCTCTATCACTGTTCACACATTTCTTTCCTTTCTTTGATTTGTTAAGGACCAACTGGGATCTGAATGTACAATCAATAGCTTGTGGTGTGTAGTTATCAAAATTTGACATCTCAAATGCAGTAAGTCTGCCTACCAGACTTTCCAAAGTCAAATTGTTGTTAGGAGTACATATTAATTCTTGAATTGTAGAGAATCTAATAGCATATACAGGAAGAAGAGTCCTCAATACCTTGCTCATAATGGTGTTATCATCAATGGTTCCCTTAGCTCTTCTGATAGCATTTACCACTTCTTTTATCCTACCATAATATTGAGCTATATTTTCTCCTTGCATTTTCATTTCATCAAACTTACCTCTCAAGCTTTCAAATTTGGTTCTTAGCACATTTGTATCTCCTCCATAGATGGTTTCTAGGGTATCCCACATTTTCTTCATAGTTCTACAATCCTTTATGTCTTCAAACTCATGATAGTTTAACGATGATGTAATCTCCACCATTGCTTGATTGTATTCCTGCTTTTCTCTTAACTATGCAGCTGTGGTAGGTGCAGTGGGGGATACATAAGCATTTTCAACATAGTGCTTAGCTAAATCACCAATACCGGCCAGATGCAACTTCATCAAACTCTGCCATGCAGGGAAGTTATCTTTGTTCAGCATTGGTATCTCCTTCCTATACATCTTGATCTTTTGCTCCAATTACCTTCAAACTATTTTCAAGAGACCTAAGCTCTGATACCAATTGTTAGAATGAATTTAGAATAACTAAGAGGGGGTGAATCAGTTATCCTCAGGTCTAGATGTACCCATTTAAAACTTTATACCAATTTGAACAACTCAGATTTGCTCGGCAGTAATAACATAAAACATCAACATACATATGCAGTTTATTGTTTAGATATAATAAGCATGTAGAAACTTAATAGTAAAAGTCAACATAAACATTCACACAAATTGACACCAGAATTTAATGTGGAAACCCAATATGGGAAAAACCACCAATAACATGCTATTAACTTTTTACTCTTTTGAAGTGAGCTCTATTAGGAGCCAACCCTGTCAAAGGTTACAAAACACACTGCTAAATGTGACCTGGTTAAAGGATTTAATAACCCTATCAGGAATGGCCTTGTTAGAGGACTTAGAACACTCCACCTGAATGTCACCTTGCTAAAGGATTTATACAATGACCGTTAGGTCAACCTGGTTAAAGGATTTTGACTAATATAATGGTTAGAAAGTAATCAGCAGATGTGATTTGATACATACAACTTACTTTTCAAATCAGATCCAATTAAGTTCTAATGCTAATTCAATGAGTGGCCTCCATTCTCATTTCAATCTTCAGATCTGCTTGGAAATCCATCAAGAAATTACTCTTGCAGTTCTCTGCTTCTATGTTCAGCCTTCTCTGCTTAGATCATGCCAATCAGTCAATTAACTATGCAATCCTCTTGCATACTCTTCATACATAGCATACATCATGAATAACCTCTTGAGGTTATCGTATACCTCTTCATCTAGGTCAGATACATCTTTTTCCGATTAATCAAGATCATAGATGTTAGGTTAGGTCAAATCCAACAGATCGTTCCATCTTTACATTTAATTTACTTCTCCAATGTAATCACTAATTAAATCTTTGATCCATACATTAATTATGGTTACCCGTGCATTTACATAGTGTGGATCAAACATGCTTATCCTTAATTAACTTTACATATCCCAATAAAATCAATTATGTTGGCGAGAGATCTCAAATATCAAAAATTACATAAATACTTTTTCTCGACCAACACTGTGTTCCTCGGCAATTTACTAGTGCTTGGTCATCACTGATTTCGCTCGGCATATACTGGTGCTCAACACAAATTGTTCTTAGTAAACTGTCATTGAAAGATAAACAATACATTACTTTTCCAATGTACCAACTGATCAAGTACCCTTGTGATTTCTCATAACTCAACCATTCCACTTGGTCATCTTGTTAAATATCCTTCATCAATCAATAGATATGGGACTCAAATAGATAGCAATAGTCTCACCAGTTAAGGTTTGACATCAATGACAAAACAACAATTGTTTCCATTGTAGCTTTCCAACAATATTTCCAACACTTAGTTGTAGATGCCAAAGCCTTCTTTGTTTCTTTTTCTTCTCTCTTGTCTTCTTTTCCTTTATCCTCTGAGTTAGATTCATATTCAATGAAATTGTTAGGAGTAGTTTGGATATCTTCATCAATTTTCACATTCGCACTTTCTTGTTCAATTTCGTGTTGTAACACTGGTACACTTTTATCCTTGTAGAAAATCCCCAAAATATACCGTCATCAACTGTTCTATCAAACTTCTCAAGATTGTATTCATCTCTTTAAATGTAGCACTAACTCCCAATTTGTTTGAAATATTCCATTTTTGGTGCTCTTCCATACCAAAGCTCATAGGGTGTTTTTCCATGTACCTTTTTTTTTTGAAAATTACTCTATTAAGAGTGTATAATGTAGTGTGTATAGTTTCTCTTCAATAGATCTTTGTTAACCCTGCTTCCTTGTGTTGAAGAAAATTATTCAATTGTGTATTTTCATTGATGTATACAAAAATATAGTGATGTTACACAAATTCCTATACCTAACCGAGCACAGTCAGTGTATGTCAAGCTCTCTCAGGCATTGAAGAAGACTCAAATATCAGCCAAAGTGTTTTTCAAATCTAACCAAGTTCACTCAGGCAATACAGTAGCAGTCGGGCATTGAAGGATTATAGTGTTAACCGAGTTATATATTTAGTGGCAGCCAACTAACATCAGTTTACACTTTATGTTTAATTGGTTATATGTGTCAGTAGACTTAAGTTTTATTATTTATTTGGAAGTTTATTCAAGTTGGCTTGACAAGGCTTATCATATATATACAAGGTGGAGTTTGGATAGAATAGAAAGTATAAAGAAGAAGTAAATGAATGACTTCTTTGATATGAAGAGTGAAGGCGAAATAAGATGGAATTCTGATTAAGGAAAGAACATCCAGAATGAGCTACAATAAAATACTTGATTAGTGAGGATCCAATTTATAGCCAGAGTAGAGATTTGAATCAGCAAAGCTAGTTGCTTCTTCAAACAGGTCAATCCATTGTTACTCTCTAACAATTGTATCAGTGATCCAAATATCTTTACAAAGTAGACTTAATAGTCTTTCATAAATCCTCTCACAAGGTGGAATTTCTACATTGAAGTGTTTGAAGACCTCTAACAAGGCCACTCCTAACAGGGTGATTAAATCCTCAAATAGGGTCACACCTAACAGTGTGTTTTGTAACCTTTAATAGGGCTGGCTCCTAATAGGGCTCACTTCAGAAGAGTGAAAAATAATAACTAGTTGCAATTGGTGGTTTTCCCAAATAGGGTTTCCACATTAAATCTTGGTGTCATCTATGTACATGTTATTTTCTTTATGCTTTATGTTTCTTCACTTAATCACTAAAGGATAATCATAGTTAATATATTAAGATTGCTTTGTTAACCGAGTAATAGTGATAAATTTAATTAAGACATCTAAGGGACTTGGATTTGTTTTTGTGGTAACTGATTCACCCCACCCCTCTCAGGTACTCAACCTATTTCCAACAATTGGTATCAGAGCATTTGGTTCTTTCAAGGAAGGTTTCAAGGCCTAAGCTAAAGATCAGAGATGTCTTATAGAAGAGAGATCCCCAAGCTTAACAAAGACAAATTTTCTCCATGGAAAGAGTTGATGAGGCTACATCTATCTACTATTGGAGATACTAGTTTGCAATTCTTGGATCGAAATTATGTGGAACCACCGAGACCTATGTCTGTGGATCAGATGGTGGACATGAAGAATCATAACATAATGATGATTGATATAGATTCTTCACTCAGCTATTCAGAATTTGATGAAGTCAAGGACTGCCCTACTACCTATGATATGTGGAAGAAACTACATGATATCCATGGAGAAAATTACAATGTAAAGAGAGATAAAGAAGAGAGTCTCAGAGGTCATTTTGATCAGATGAAAATGAAATAAGAAGACATTACAAAATACAGTGAAAGAATCAAGAAAAGTGTCAGTGCCATCAGAGCTGTCGGCGAAACAATTGAAGACAAAACAATGGTTAGTAAGGTATTGAGAACTTTATTTCCTATCTATGTAATTAGAGTTTCAAATATTTAAGAGATGAGGTGCAGTAATGATATAACTCTAGATACATTGGATGGAAGGCTAACAACTTTTGAGTTGGACAATTTTGACAATTATTCTCCTAATCCTAGCAATTTTGAGTTTACATTCAAAGCTAAATTAAACCTTGGTAAGATGGATAGAAACTCAAAAGAAAAATAGATTGACAATGATAGTCATGATGAAGATCTAGAAATCATTGAAGTACACCTTGCAAAGAGAGTTACCAAGGGAAAAGGATAGTACAAAGGAAGAATACCTTTGATTTTCTTTTCATGTGATGAGGCTGGTCACATAGGTGCTAAGTGTCCAAACAAAGAATACAAAGGTGGGAGAAATTTCAACAAGTGCAAAGGAAAGAAAGATTTAAAAAGCTACAAAAGCTACAAGGACAAAGGTAAGAAATCTTTTTATATTGCTAAAGATTCTAATAGTGATGAAGATGGAGATGAAATGATTTACATTTCTATTAAGGATAAGTCAGACAATGAAGAAAATGAAAAGTCTGCACTTTTCTCTCATATTAGCAAAAATGACACTTGGATAATTGATAGTGGTTTTTCTCACCACATGATAGGTGATAAAACTAAATTTGAACATCTTGAGCACTATGATGGTGGGAGTGTCAGTTTTGGGAATGATGAACCTTGCTATGTGAAAGGTAAAGGTTGTATTTCTCTAACTGAAGGAATCAAATGTGATAATGCTTATTGGGTTAAAGGACTAAGATGAAATCTACTAAGTGTGGCACAACTGAATAACATTGGTTTCATAGTAGAATTCATGAATGGTAAGGCCAAGCTCCTGGATGGTAAGGGAAACCTAGTTGGAACTGGCAAGCAAACAAATGGTAATCTATTCTATCTTGATCTCAATGAAAGTTCATATTTTATTGCACAATTAGAGGAAATATTGTTATGGCATAAAATATTATGTCATGTTAATTTTGATAACCTGGTCAACATAAGCAAGAACAAAAGAGTAAGAGGTATTCCTATTTTGAAGAAACCTGAATTGGCAATATGCAAACAATGTCAAATTGGGAAGATGGGCAAAACTAGTTTGAAGAGCAAAAATTACAATACTGAAGAAGTCTTGGAGTTAGTGCATAATGATCTGTGTGGACCAATTGGAAAAAAAAGTTAAATAGGAGAGAATTATTTCATTCTATTTGTTGATGACCATTCCAGAATGCCGATTGTTAGGTTTCTCAAAGAAAAATCAGAAGCTTTTCAGAAGTTTAAGTGGTACCTTGCCAGAGTTGAGAAGAAAACATGAAAGAAACTTAAATACCTAAGATCTGATAGAGGAGGTGAATTCATTTCTAATGAGTTCAATGAATTCTATAATGAAAGAGGAATAAAGGGACAAGTATCTACCCCTGGTACACCATAGAAAAATGGAATAGCAGAAAGAAGAAACAAATCTATTATAGATTGTGCAAGAACCTTAATGATTGAAAATAAGGTTACAACCAAATGCTGGAAGGAAGATATCATCACTATAATTCAAACCTTGAATAGAGTTAAACTGAAGAAAGGTACTGAGAAGACACCCTTTGAATTATGGTATGGCTATAGACCCAATGTTCGTTATTTCAAAGTATTTGGAAGTAAATGTTACATCTTGAAGGAAGAAAGAAATGGAAAATTTGATGTAAAAGGTGATGAAGGTATATTCCTAGGCTACTCCTATAAAAGAAAAGCATATAAATGTTTGAATATTTCTACACATAAAGTCATAGAAAGTGTACATATAAAGATTGATGATCTTGCAGAGAGAAGTGAAGAACAGAGTAGTAAAGAGCCTGAAGACTATAGAAACTTTGTGTATTATGAACCTGATATTATACCTATGACACAGGCAATGGTGATTGGATAGCAACCATCTCAACCACTGAATTCATCTGCACAAAAATTGTTACAACCTGAGCTGCTAACTATTAAAACCAAGTTATAGACAGGGGGAATTGAGTCTCAGACGGAAGAAACCAATTCATAGATAGAGGGAATCGAGTCACAGACAGAGGCACCCAAGTCTCAGACAGAGGCACCAGAGTCTCAGATAGTGGAACCTGAGTCTCAGTTGAAAGAGCATAACAAAATGTTTGAGCATGGTGAACCAAGTGGAGCAAGCCCAGAATCAAAGAGGAAGGAACCTGTGCTTTCCAAATATGTCAGAAGGCATCATGCACCTAAGAAAATAATTGGAGATCAGAAAAAAGGTATAATTACTAGGAACAAACATTAAGGTACAAGTTTACTTAGTGAAATTGAACCTAGATCCATTAAAGATGCGTTGAATGATTAAATTTGGATAGAATCCATGAATGAAGAGATTGAGAAGATAGAAAAGAACAAAACCTAGACTCTTGTACCTAGACCAAAAGACAAGAATGTGATTGGTACTAAGAGGGTTTTTAGAAATAAGATGAATGAAAAAGGTGAAGTTTCTACAAACAAGGCAAGATTGTTGTGTAAAGGATATGCTCAAGAAGAGGGTATTGATTATGGAGAAACTTTTTATGTTGTTGCAAGACTTGAAAGAGTCAGAACTCTTCTGGCATATGCAGTACATAAAGGATTCAAGGTATACCAAATGGATGTAAATTCTGCATTCTTGAATGGAATTCTGGAAGAGGAAGTCTATATTGACAAACTAAAGGTTTTGTTGATCCTAACAAAAGGAATATGGTTTGAAAAATTGCACAAAGCCTTGTATGGACTGAAGCAAGCTCCTAGAGCATGGTATGAAAGATTACATGGTTACCTAGTAAGTTTTGGATTTTAGATAACTAATGACAATAGTAGTTTGTACATCAAAGAAGAACCTCAGAACAAGATACTATTAGTAGAGATATTTGTTGATGATATACTTTTCACTAGACATGATGATTTATGCAAAGCATTCTTTGAAGCTATGAGTAAGGAATTTGAGATGTCTATGTTTGGAGAAATTAAATTCTTTGTTGGTTTACAAGTTCATCAGATGAAGGATGGTATCTATATCACTCAGTCTAAATACATCAAAGAGATACTAAAGAAATTTGGAATGGAAGATTCCAGACCAGTTGCAATACCTATGTCTACTAGACATAAGTTGTCTAAGGGTAATGACTCAAAGGAGGTAAATCAGACTACCTACAAATCTATGATTGGTAAACTTCAATATGTTGTTTACGCTAGACCTAATATTGCATTAGCAGTTGGTATTGTTGCAAGTTTTTTTAGCTAATCCTAGAGAGAATCATTTGATGGCTATCAAAAGGATTCTAAGATATCTTAAGGGAAATGAATATTATGGATTATGGTATAAGAAAGGATGAAACTTTGATTTGAAGAATTTTACTTATGTTGATTGGGAAGAAAGTGTTGATGACAGAAAGAGCACCAGTGGTGGAGCATTATTTCTTGGAAAGAGGTTAGTCTCTTGGACTAGAAAGATATAGAATTGCATTTCTCAATCTACAATAGAGGCAGAGTATGTTGCTGCAGCAGTGAATTGTTCAAATATAATATGGTTCAAACAACTATTGTCAGGTATGACAGAGGAAATCAAAGAACCAGTTATTATCTACTGTGACAACACTAGTGTTATTAAGATTTCAAAGAACTCTGTGATGCATACTAAGACTAAGAATATTGTAATAAAGTATCATTTCTTGAGAGAATTGGTTCAGGACAAGGAAGTAAGGTTGGAATATATGAATACTAAAGAAAAAATTGTAGATATATTCACAAAACCTTTACCCAAGGATGCATTATTGTATCTTAGAGGAAAGCTAGTGGTGATTCCCCTAACTGAGGCTCACTAATGGACAGATTAGTGATGCATCAACCGAGCTACAGTAAAGATCTAACAAGTTGATGTAGATTGTTAGAGCTTATTGCATATGAATCAGTACATCAGGTACACTACAATTTCATTGGATAGATTCTTTGGAATTTGGATGTCAAAAAGGGAGAGATTATTGATGTCATGCCAAAGAAATTATTAAAGGAAAATATTATTGATGATAGAGGGATAAATTTTATCAGAAACAAAGATTGATGTAAAAGGGAGAAATCTGTATTTTAGTGATTGTGAAGATAGAGGGAGTTTTTTGGATGAGAATCAGAATGAAGCTAAGGACATTAATAAAATTTAATCCTTGTTTCTATTTCTCTAAAATTATTTGTATTATGACATGTTGTGTCACCATAAATGCCAAAGAGGGAGATTGTTGAAGACAATTATTCAATTGTATATTGTCATTGATGTATACACAAATATAATGATGTTACACAAATGTCTATGCCTAACCGAGCATAGTCAGTGTATGCCAAGCTCTATCGGGCATTGAAGAAGACTCCAATATCAGCCAAAGTATTTTTTAGTTCTAACCGAGTTCACTCGGGGAATATAGTAAAGGTCGGGAATTAAAGGATTACAGTGTTAACCGAGTTGTATATTTAGTGTCAGTCGACTAACAATAGTTTATACTTTATGTTTAATTGGTTATATGCATTCGACAAACTTAAATTTTATTATTTATTTGGAAGGTTATTCAAGATGACTTGACAAGGATTATTTTATATATATATATATATACAAGGTTAAGTTTGGATTCAATAGAGAGTACAAAGTAGAAGTAAATGAATGAGTTCTTTGATATGAAGAGTGAAGGAAAAATAAGATGGAATTTTGATTAAGGAAAGAACATCCAGACCGAGCTGCGATAAAATATCCAATCAGTGAGGATCCAGTTTAAAGCCAGAGCAGATATCTGAATCAGCAAAGATAGTTGCTTCTTCAAACAGATCAATCTATTGTTACTCTCTAACAAATGTAGCAGTGATCCAAATCTCTTTACAGAGTAGACTTAATAGTCTTTCATAAATTCTCTCACAAGGTGGCATTTCTACATTGAAGTTTTTGAAGACCTCTAACAGGGTGATTAAATCCTCTAACAGGGTCACACTTAACAGTGTGTTTTCTAACCTTTAACAGGGTTGGCTCCTAACAGGGCTCACTTCAGAAGAGTGAAAACTAGTAACTAGTTGCAATTGATGGTTTTTTCAAATTGGGTTTCCATGTTAAATCTTGGTGTCATCTATGTATATGTTATTTTCTTTATGCTTTATATTTATGCACTTAATCACTAAAGGATAATCATAGTTAATATCTTAATATTGCTATGTTAACCGAGTAACAACAAAATATCTTTGTTAATCGAGTAACAATGATAAGTTTGATTAATACATGTAAGTAACTTTGATTTTTTTTGTGGTAACTGATTCACCCCTCCCCTCTCAGTTACTTAACCCATTTTCAACACCTTGATCAATGTTTTGGCCGCCTCTTGAATTTTCCAATTCATCCTTTCCACCACACCATTCTATTGTGGTTTCCTTAGGGCATATAATTATTTTTTAATGTCATGTTTCTCACAGAAGTTTTTAAATTCATTAGACATAAAATCTCCTCCTCTATTAATCCTCAAACATTTGATTTTTCTATCACTTTCATTTTCAACTCTTTCTTTGAATATCTTGAATTTTTCTAATGATTCTGATTTTTCTCTTAAAATGCAACCCAAGTAAATCTAAAATATTCATCAACCAAAAGAATGAAATACTTCTCACCTTGTAAGCTCCTTTTTCTAGTTGGACCACATAGAATTGTATGCACAATATCCAACAAGTTGGTAGAAGATTATTCCTTTCCTTTGAATGATACTTTTGTTTGCTTCCCTTCTTAACATCCTTTGAAAATAATACTATCTGGTTTGGTTAGCCTTGATAAGTCTCTCACAACATAGGTTAAACTTATTCTTACCAAATTATCAAAGTGTTAGTAATAACTGAGAGGGGGGGTGGGGGTGAATCAGTGGGCTCAAAAATATATCCAATTTAAACTTCAATCCACCAATCAATACTTCTCCAATTATTAATTCCCTACAAGATGCATGCCTTTGAAATACTTGAAACAAATAAATGTCTCTCGATTTACCTTGTCTATCCTTATTCTCCTTGATAACCGATAAGTAGTAAACTATATTTACCGATACTCAATAAATATGCAGAGTATACCAATCAATCCATAAATGCATATGTAGAATGTAAAATAATAAAGTAATAAACCATACACACATAGCACAAGGATTTTAACGTGGAAACCCTATTAAGGGAAAAACCACTAGGACCGGTACCCCAAATTTTCACTCTTCTGAAGTGAGCCCTGTTAGGAGCCAACCCTGTTAAAGGTTACAAACACACGATTAAGTGCGACCTTGTTACAAGATTATTTATACATAGGTTGTCACTTAGTATCTGGTGTTGAGATTGCTAATGCGCAATGCAACCAAGATCACCTGCATGCATGAATATCACATAAACAGAATGAAACAGACAGAAGAGAGAAGGATCTGAAGCTATGGTGGCCGATAGGCCAGAGACTGAAAATCCATTGTGACAGAAATGATTTCTATTAACACAATAAAGATTACAAAATGATCTCGTTATGAAATACAAAGATGACAATCCTTATAAAGGATGTCGAAACCCTAAAAGGGCAACTGCTAGGAA
>MU228019.1:1057234-1072082 GCA_018584345.1 Thuja plicata
TAATAAATGATATGTATAATGAACAATCACTTCATTTAGTATCAACAGCCACATCTCTCTATAATGAATAGTCACAACTATTCATTATAGATTCTATATATAAATACAAATATATTTTTGTAGAATCTATCAATCACCAAGGCAATTGCATTCTACTACATATTAGTTTATACATTATCTTCAGATCTACATTTCTTAACAGTATGAACACAGAGAAAGTGGATACTTGTTTTGAGAAAGGAAAAGAAAATTTTTCTGAAATCAGAACTCAGATGAGTTAGCAGTGGGTAAGGAAATCTTTTGAAAATCTAGACCAAGACAATGAAGGATCGAATGGCACCCAAAATAGTGATTTGGGTGGATCCACCATCTCCGAATAAAGATGCAAGGAGACAATTGGAACTGTGCACAAAAGCCATCATACATCAATTCCAGATATGCTAGCAAGTCCAAATCAGCATATTGATGCACTAGGACACACTATGGTTCTAATTGAGTCAGGATCTCAGTTACAACCAAGCTACTCTAGCTTAACCGAGTTAAGTCAGGTTGTATGATTTCAAAGATGCAAAGTTAGTTTTCGCTGAGCTTCCGAGCAAGTCTAGGAGAACTACGCGAGCTATCACAACTACCATGTATGGAGCATTTAATGAAAATCTATGATGAAATTTCTCATAAATGGTGAAATTAAAGGGTTATTGTTTACATTTTATAGAGTGATTAAGAGCTTATAGCGATCTCAGAGAAAATTTGTTTTTGAAGGATTTAGTTACAAAAAAGTTTAATCAATCCTCCAAGCATTATGGCATCCTCATCCAACATCAAGGATACAAAGGGATCCAAGATGTTGGTAAGGAATGTTTTCTTCGAACCACCAAAGTATAAGCTTCATCTAGCGATTGCAGAAGAGACAGATCCAATGGGATCCCATTCCCAAATTCCTCCAAAGGTATTGTTGATCAAAAACATCCGAGCTTTCTATCATTGCACCATTCAACATCTAGGCATAGTGTAAATGAATAAATCATATGAGAAAATTTGTGTAGCCAGGAATCTGAAGCCAAAACATAAACACCTTGAAGTCAAGGGTTTGACTCATATAATGCATATGCCACAGAAATTTTAGATAAAGTGGATTAGGTTTGATCTAATCTATTTTCACAACATGCATGTATGGTTGGAGCAACCAGTGAAGATCACTAAGACAATGGTACATCGTGTGACAGGGTACCCAATTCTTGACAAACCAAAATCTACCAAAACCCTACCCTGGGATGACCTAGCCGACAAGACCCTTGCTGAGTGGGACGGAAGAGGTATGAGGTTGAATGGACAGACATGGAATTGAAGTTTGGGATTCATGTAATTGCACACAAGATATACAGTTCTAGCTGACCAAATAGTGTATCATTTGAGGCTATGGACTTGGCATACAAAGTGGTCATGAACAATATTTCATTTGACCTTGTTGAGTTGCAGCTCATCCAACTAAGAAAAAACATGAAGAGCATCCGGGTAGCCAAGACCAATCCATGTAAGTTTGGTTCACTTCTGGTCTGTATATTCTTTTATGTTCAAAATTTTTTCCCTTCCAAAGGCATAGTTGCTTGGAAAAAGGACAGGCCTATAATCTATTAGATAAATGAATTCATAACAAAATTAGGAGATAAATTTGAGAGCATCATGGATGCATACTTTGAGAATTTCAGATAGAAGTGTTGGAAATACAATAATGGGAAAGGAAGATACTGAGAGGGGGGTGAATTAGATCTTCAAATTTAAACACTTCAAAAAAACTTATCCACATTCATACATATACGAATCTAATGTAATATCAAATAGCATCCACACAATGAAATAAATAACTTATAACACAAGAACTTGGTAACCCATAAACCCAAATAGGTAAAACTGGGGTGGGGATGACACCCACAAAATTCTCCACTACTGCAGTGATAAAGTTTGCCTATTAGGGCTACAAAATTTGATTACAAGATGCAATCTATCCTGTTAAAGGTCTGCCCCGTTAAGAGCTAAAGATCATTACAATCTACCCTATTAAAGGATTTCAACTTACAATAAAGTAAGCACTCTGTTAGGAGATTTAGAAAGGTCTGCTAGAACCACTCTGTTAAGAGATTTTTACTTGATACAATGATTAGAATGTTTCAAGTAATGATCCTTCGTTATGCACTTAGATGCTGATGATGGATCTCCTCTTTCTAGGACCTTCTATGATCTCACAATCTGATATAACTTTACTCTGTTGTTCACTGTGCTATCACTCTACTTGATCTTTGCTTCTTAAAAAAATAACCCTCTATGCATTTCACTTCAAAATGCAGTCACCACTTCTCTCCACTCTTACAAAATAGGGTTTAGAAGCAATCTTATATATCTATTCAAGTTTGAGAGCGAGATCTAGATCAACGATCAAGATCTAATACCCATACCTTCAAGGTATTACAATTAATGATTACAATAGATCATGCATAGGATAAAACAATTAAATGCATAACTGACTCCATAGGAAAATATTAAATGCATACATAAGTCAGCCCAAAAAGCTTATACAAGTCGGCCTGAACACTTATCCTCAAAGTTTGAATCATTCCAGACATGTATACAAAAACTGCTCTGCTCAGCACTTAACATCTCTGTCGCTTGGCACTAAGTATCCTACTCGGCTCGGCATGATACAACTCGACAACCTGAATACTGCTCGGCAATGTTGCTCGGCCTTGCATAGTTTTAGCTCGGCCACAGTGATAGCCAACTAAAACTGCCTAAGTGAATGACTAAGTGTTGGTCACTAATCATCAACAGAACTTAGAGATTAACAATCTCCCCCATTGATATTAGTGGCAAAAACACACTTATCATTACTTCATTTCATTTCATCAAAATGTTGCCTAAGTATACTAAGTACTCCCCCTAGGAATATACTCATAATTATACATACAAAAGTTTTACATGCCTTAAAAAATATATACAAGTGTACCTGTTCTATATTGATGTATCATACTATATCCTTACCAACTTCCATATCAACTTCCTTACCAACTTCCCCCTTGTTTTTGTCACTGATTTCTGGTGGGGTTAAGTTATACTTATCCAAAAAAAAATTATGAAGCTGCAGGGTTGATTCAAATGTAGTATCCCAACTTTCCTTGGCAATCTTCATAACTTCCAATTTTATCTCTAGCTCAGCAGCTAGACTCACTAAACTTTCTGCAGTTGAGAGATTTGCATTTCTCTGTGATAACTCTTTTGCCATTGAAAGTTCCTTCTGTATTACCTCCAAGTGAGGCAACATGCTTGTCTAAATAGTGACCAATTTGGCCCTAATTTGACCATCTTTAGCCATAAGCTCAGCTATTCTCCGTTGTGCATAGATCAACTTAGTAAGATGTAAAGAACTAGAAGTAGTATCCTTACCCAAAGTATTGTCAGTTGATCTCAAATCTAACTATAGCTTCTCAACAAGATGTAGATTATCTTTTGTGAAGAATTCAGCATCACATAACTTCCTGTACAAAGAATAAACATTTTCTGTAACTTTCTCCAAAATTTCTACAAGAGTAGAAAGTTCAACCTATTTTGTTGCAATCTCTTCTGAGATTTTCTCCAAAACTTTGCTCTCAAATATCCTCTCAGACCATTGTAGAATTTTTTCATTGCTATATATATCATCATCAGTTACCTTCTATACAATGTTAACTAACTGATCAATAATTGGAGCTTGAGGCATTTCATCTTCTAAGTCAAAAGCTTTTGCAAATATGTCCTTGATGTCATGAAACACCTGCTTTTTCTTCTGTTCTATTTTCATCTCTTCCTATCTCTTCTTCCTCTTGAGTAATTCTTTAAGAGTCCCTATTTGTTCAAAAGATAATTCATTGGGATCCCATTGTGGAATCACAATCACCTCATCTAATGTGACATCTAGAATTTGAGACATCTTCTTCAGAACTTTCCTTCTATTCAACTCTGGTGAACTAATGCTCGGCTGCATAAAACCTTTTCATGTCACAGTATCAATGTTCATTGCCTCTTTTAATTCTATCAAGATTGTCTATAGATTAGGCATACCTCCAGTTTTAGGACCTGTGGGAGTGGATGATGCAGAGTGTGGTAGATCAACCAACAATTGCATTGCCTCTTGTTCCTTAGGCTTATCAATAGTATCCTTTATCACTACTCCACTATCTAAAACTATTTTGACAACCTCTAAAATAGGTGGATTTTGTGAAGTTACCTCTTGTGCATTTGTTTGTTGTTTCTCTTCACTTATCTGATCATTGATTTCTTCAATTATCTCATCAATTTTCTCTTCAGATGTAGTTGCCTTAATAGGTGAATCAGTGTTTGTACCACTTGGCATATCCTGTTCCTCGGCATTCAAATTGCTGGAATCATCAACTATGAAGTCCATCAGACTGTCTGCAGTCAGATCAATAGAATTTGTTGAGTCTAATGCATCTTTGGTCTTACCCTATTCTGTAGCAATTTGATCTTGAGTTACCTGTGGCTCAAGGGTGATCTCAACTTCTTTATCCTTTTGATCAAATGTTCCCTCATCATATTTCTTATCTTTTGGAACTATCAGTCCAAAGATTTCCTTCCAAATCCTTGTACTTTGCTGTACTAATCCTTCAATATCATTTTTCAAACTAGCATAACCTCTAAGTTTACGAACAAACCTACTCTTATATTCTTCAATAAATTTGGCTCTCTATTTTGAAGTCAACTTAGGTATTACCTTGGCTAAAGTTCCTCCCCTGATCTGTCTTTTTGTAGTAAGTGAAAATTCCCATTTGCTTGACAGAAACTCATATAATTCATTTGGCACATGGTTTCCTATCTCTATAGGAGTTAACTTGAAAGTACTCATCATATCTAAAAGTCTTCCTAAACTTTGTGCTTATCCACATTATTCAATTTCTCATACTTAATGAACTTGAAAGTAGCTAACCCTACTGCGTTTCTCAAAGTGTCACATACCTCATCAATACTAGCTGGTTTCTTGAATTGTGTTGTAGGTATGTTACTAGGTTCATCAATTTTAGTCTTTTCATCATCACTATCTGTCCCCAGTTCTAGTCTCCTCCATGGTCTCTTTGCTGGTTTACTCGGCTCAGCCTTAGGAGCAATTTTAGCTTCCTTTCCAGAACTACTTTCTCCAACCTTCTTGTTTCCATACACTTTTTTTTGTACTGCTAGAGAAGTAATAGTAGATGCTCTAGTCCTCGGACGATTAGCTTTAGGAGGTGTAACCTTAGGTTTAGCTTTGCTTGACTTGGTTACTATGACAATTGATGGTTTCTTACCCTTAGCTTTCTTAGTGATCTCCTCAGATGCACTGATTTCCTCTTCTGTAGACATGTCCTAGGTGCATCCTTAGGTTCTTCATCACTTCCCAAACCAACCATTTTCTTTATATTTTTCACAATCTTCTTCCTTTTCCTCTCCATGGTTCCCTCCTCTAAATTTCTTGAAATTTTTACTTTAGGTTCATCAAAATTACCAAATCTTTCTGATGTAGCATCAATTTCCTCAGCTAGGAGTGCAATGATGGTTTTTGATGCTTCATCAATGTTAATTTCATAGGGAAATGGTTCTAAACATGTTAGCCTAGGTGTCACAACCTAGATTTATGCGTTATCTGTATCAACTAGAAAAAAAATTTCTTCATAGTGCTTCTCCACTAGTGATCTAGGAATCCTAGTTCTTAATCTCATTCTCTTTTTAAATTCCACTAAATAGCTTACCATAATGCTATTGAAATTACTTCCTAATTTCTCAATACATTCACCAATCTAAACTGTAATGGGTCTATCCTTTTTCCAAACAATATTCCCCAATGTAGGAAATGTATCTTGAATGTAGAAAAATATACAAAATAGTAAGGAACCAAACTTACATGATGAGATCTTAGCCTTTCTGATTGATGCTAGGTTCTCATCTAATTGTGTCTGGTATAGCTCAGAAAGATCATATGTATGATTCTTCTTAACAATCTTCCATGCCTGGTCAACGGTTGTACACAGAACACTATCCAATCTACTCGACTGATATAACTTATATGCTATTACTCTTACTCCAAAATGAAGTTCTAGGTCTTTAATTTTAGAGATAGTCATACCTCTATTGTTCCATACGGCTCCAGTGTTCAGTGTAATTTCCTCTTTGTTGTTATCCCTCATTGTCTATTTCCCGTTAACTACAAGATATCCATTCACTCGATGAATCATGTTTTTAGTTATCTTGACTGGTCCATTATCTAATCGCATACACATATCATGAACTCGGCTAAGAATAACCTTAATCCATTCATCTTTGAAACCTTGTGGAAAATCTAGGGTACAAGTTAACCCTTTGTCTGCTAAATGTTTGAATTCTCCCTTCAGAACTCCATCGATACATAGTTTGCTGTAGGATTTCCTCAATTCACTATCACCTACTTCACCAATTTTAACCATGTAACACAATCTTACATCGTTGATCATAAGTACCTTTGGTGGAATGGATGAGAGAGCTCCAGTCAAATCACTCTGAATTGCACTTTCAGGAATGGCTCAAAAGTTGAGAGGTGCACATTCATCACTCCGTACTAACTGAATTTTCTCTTGTTCTCCCTCCATACTTTTCACTAGTGCGGAAGTGCTTGCAGCCATAATCTTGAAATTAGGGTTTGAAAAATGAAGAATAGAGTACCTCGGCAAGTAGCACTCTGTACTATTCACTTTAGAATTGCCATCGACATGCTAACAAAATCTTTGATGCTAACTTCATTAAGATCAATTCTGCAACTACTTCAATCGCTCCATAAACAGTGAAAATTGCAAGGTAAACATGAAGAATAAATAGTTCATCCTTTATAGATTTTGAAAGGTCAAGGTAGGTAAGCAATAAATTTTCTACTCGTTGGGTTAGTGGAAGCCAGTTGTCCTCGGCTTTCTAACACAACTTGCATCCCACTTGTCTCACTTAACTTGTCCATCACAAAACTTACTCATCCAACAAACTCAGCACACACTAAAGAACTTGGCCTTAGTGTCCATGAATGGTGCTCCACACCTATAGTGAAATTGTCTCTTCTCGGCATTTGTCTTCAAAATGTGTCCTGGTGCATCTTTAACATATGAAAATATGGACTTTGGCATATTTCATGTTAGGAACTGATGTAAGATAATATTTTTTAGATGCAGTTCCTTACATACCTCTTTTTCTTAGTTGGAGATGATGTGATCACCTAATCCATTGGATTGGGTGACCTCGACTACACTAGCTTCACTGCCGCATGGTTCAGATTTCTTAACCCATGTCTAGCTCATCTGTACTCTAATCTTCTCAACAGTAGGAGCAGGTACCCTAGTCTTATAATCTTTCCTTGTATGACCAATTTTTTAGACAACTGTGACAAACTAGGCTTCCATTCATCCAACTTTTAGACTTTCCTCTAAAATGTGTCCTTATGCAATTTTCTAGAACATGTCCATACTCACCATAGTAATGACAACTATGCCATATGTTGTAGTCCCACTTGTAAGTATTGCCTTTTCTTGGTGATTTCTCTTGTGCCTTTGATGTCCATTGTTGTTTACCTTAAGATCTGCAATCTTGTGCTCTATGACCATATTTCTAATAGTTATAGCAATTACCATTGAGTCTAGGTGTGAAAGGTGCATTGCTTTCCTTTGTCTTACATTCACGTGCTTGATGTCCAAACTTATTACAGTTAAAGCAGTAACCATTAAAGTTAGTTTTAGGATTGGACTTACCATTTTTGCCTTGGCAAATGTTTGTTGTATGACCTAGTTTCCCACAGTGGTGGAAAATAGGTTTTTTGTTTCTTGGCTTTGCATACCTTCTTTCACCTATCCTAGATGATTCTCCTTCTTCAGTGGTTGTATGTTTTTCAGTGTGACCTAATCCAGAAGAGTCTTTAGGTCTCCTTGATGCTTCCACCAGCTGTTCAAAGTAACTCATAGCTGCATTGGGATCATTCACTATGTTGTTAAGTTCTTTCTCAGATCTCAGTTCATCTTTCAACTGTCTGTTCTCAGATCTAAGATTTACAATCTCCAAGTCTTTGCTACCGATCTCCTGATTCACATGTAGTAATTCTTGTCTTTTTGTCTCAAGCTATTGTAGTGCTAGGTGAATATCAATCTTTTGATTCTCAATGACTTTACCCATCTTGTAGATCTCCATCTCAAGATCTGTATTCTCAAGCTGATTATGACCTTTTAGAGAACTAAGCTCTGATACTAATTGTTGGAAATACAATAATGGGAAAGCAAGATACTGAGAGGGGGGGGGTGAATCAGATCTTCAAATTTAAACACTTAAAACAAACTGATCCACATTCATACATATATGAATCTAATGTAATATCAAATAGCATCCACACAATGAAATAAATAACTTATAACACAAGAACTTGGTAACCCAGAAACCCAAATAGGTAAAACTAGGGTGGGGATGACACCCACAAAATTCTCCACTACTGCAGTAATAAAGTGTGCCTGTTAGGGCTACAAAAGTTGATTACAAGATGCAATCTACCCTGTTAAAGGTCTGCATAGTTAAGAGATAAAGATCATTACAATCTACCCTGTTAAAGGATTTCAACTTACAATAAAGTAAGCACTCTATTAGGAGATTTAGAAAGGTTTACTAGAAACACTCTGTTAAGATATTTTCACCTAATACAATGATTAGAATGTTTCAATTAATGATCCTTCATTATGCACTCAAATGCTGATGATGGATCTCCTCTTTCCAGTACCTTCTATGATCTCACAATCTGATATAACTTTACTCTACTGTTCACTGTGATGTCACTCTGCTTGATCTCTGCTTCTTAACAAAATAACCCTCTGTGCATTTCACTTCAAAATGTAGTCACCACTTCTCTCCACTCTTACAAAATATGGTTTAGAAGCAATCTTATATATCTGTTCAAGTCTAATAGCGATATCTAGATCAACAATCAAGATCTAATACCCATACCTTCAAGGTATTACAATTGATGATTACAATAGATCATGCATAGGATAAAACAATTAAATGCATAACTGACTCCATAGGAAAATATTAAATGCATACATAAGTCAGCCCAAAAAGCTTATACAAGTCAGTCTGAACACTTATCCTCAAAGTTTGAATCATTCTAGACATGTATACAAAAACTGTTCTTCTCAGCACTTAACATCTATATCGCTCGGCACTAAGTATCCTACTCAGCTCGGCATGATACAACTCAGCAACCTGAATACTGCTCGACAATGTTGCTTGGCCTCGCATAGTTTTAGCTCAGCCACAGTGATAGCCAACTAAAACTGCCTAAGTGAATGACTAAGTGTTGGTCAGTAATCATCAATAGAATTTAGAGATTAACAAGAAGATGCAGAATAGATATAGAATCCATAAACAATTGGTAGAAAACTATAAAGATGATATTTGCTTCCTAGTTGACTGTAAAAAAGTATACATTCGAGAAGTCAAACCTAGGGTTGCATGGGTGAAACCTCTTGCATATGAGGTTAACATAGATGAGACTAGAGACATCATTGATGCTCTTGTGAATGAGCCTGCTGATCCCAAAGCACCATATTTTGGTACTTATGAAGAAGAAAAGATCATAATATCATTGGAAAGTGAGATTCCTAAGATCTTGAAGAGAGGAAAGAAGATATTAGATAAGTTTGAAAAGAAGTATGTCAAGTCTTCAGACTCTCCTCCTATTGCTAAAAGAAAAGGAGATGACATTAAGATAGAAGAAGATGAACCTGAGAAGGAAGAGGAAGAGATAGAAGCAGAACCTCCTAAAAAGAAGAAGAAGAGGGCAACCCCCAAGAAATCAAAGATCTCTACCCCTATCATCACAACAAGAAGATCCAAAAGGAAACTGATATTGCCTAAGGAAGATGAAGAAGAAGATACAATCATATTCAAGAAGCCCCCACCTACCTCTGAGCTAAAAATTGAAGAATTGAAAGGAGGTAGTGGTATGGGATTTCTCAAATCATTGAAGTATGCTTTTAGAACCAAAGATGAGAAGAAGATGATTGATGATGCATTAGTTGAGAAAATGGCAAGATGGAACTATTATCCGTCTGAATTGAGAAGCCATGTGACTGAAGACCTTCTCAAGGCAATCACAATTCACTGGCATAATGTAGTCAAGATTGAAAATGACATCAGAATGCAAACCTTGAAGCAATTCATGCCTACTATGACTAGTAAAGAGGCAAAAGATGCTATGACCAAGTATGAGAGTAATCAAACTCCAAGGTTTAGGACTTTTTAGATCTTAAGCAAGAAAATAAAGGATGTTATGCAGGCTGCAACAAAAATATGGAAAACTATTTTTTAAATCAAGGAAGAAGATAAGGCAGAGAAAATGAGTACAGACCCTCCTATATAGGATAAATATGAAGAGTTACCTGAGGTTCAGACCATTGAGGAATCTAATGCTGAATAAATAGTAGTAGAGGTGATGGCATCCCTCCCCCAATCACCTATTCATAATGTGTTATCTCTGAGCAAGGAAAAGACTATAGAATCTACATAAAGTCAAGTAGGAATTGAGCATTAGGATCTACCTACTATTGGGCCAAGCCAAACTAAGTCACAGAAGGTCACTTTGAATTTTTCTATAGTTGATACAGATTCTACAGTTGGTGCAAAGAATGTCAATGACCTATTACAACTGAATACTGAGGAGAACACTGAGGATGGAAATGATAAGGATGATGATGGGAAAGGAAAAGAAATCATTCCTTCATCTCATCCCAAGGTCAAGGGTAAAGAAACAATCACTGATGAAATTGATCTTGAAGAAGACATTGTGATTCCAAATTGGGATCTTTCTAACCTGACAGTCGAGCAAATGGATATACTTGGAGAGTTGTGGAAGAAAAGAGAAAGACAACAAAAGCTCCGAGCAGAGAATAAAAGGAATAGATTACTAGAATATATCATAAGCATATTCCTTGATTCTCTATAAATTGAAGTCAATGAGAATGATTCCATAATGGACCAACTTGTTGACATAGTACACAAGTTTAATCACGATCTTAGTGGATAGGAGAAATTACTGCAGAAGGCAGAAAGGAAATTTGAGAATAAGGTTCTAGAGAATGTTGCAAGTAAGAATGAAATAGATCAATTGAAGCTAACAACTATCATTAGCTCTTTAGAAATCACTGTGAAAAATGTTGTATCATTATTTGTAAAGTTGAGTGATACTTCAAACTTTACCATAGAAATCAAGAACAAGCTAACAAAGATTGATACAAATTTAAGGCAAGTACAAATCAGTTGGCACTTGACCCAATTTCAAGTTCAACACATTTTGTGAAGATCAAGTATCTAACTGATATGCAGTCAGAGCTACTAAGAGAAGAAGAAATAACAAGGGAATCCCTAACATGTATGCAGAGCCAACTCCTTCCACATACGAATGTCATGCTAAAATATATTGCTCATGCAAAGACACTCATACATGATAACAACTTTTCAGTTGCAGAGCTTATGATGGAGTTGTCAACACATATTTAGATTAATTTGCACATCCTGAAGGTGTTGCAAGACAATTGGGACAATACTTTGTCTCAAATTTTGAAGGTACATAGTGATTTCCTTTCTTACTTTGGTATTATCTTGTAGATATATTTTTTGGCATTTGCGTCAAAAACAAGTTATACATATAATGAAATACATGTACAGAAGAGAAGAAGATATATATATATATATATATAGCAGAGTTACAAAAATAGTTTTGGAAAATAAAAAATAGAGTCTGTTGTAACCGAGTTACAGAGCAGTTGTCAAAACCTGAGAAAGTACCCATGCACATGGTAAGGGGGAGTTTTGACTTGGCAGTTTGATCAAAATTTTGGATATGATAAGTGTTTTTGGCCACTAATGCCAAAGGGGGAGAGATTGTAGACCTTATGGCAAGACATGTTGTCAATTAGTGCCAAAACACTTAATCACTCATATGATTACAGTGTTGATCGAGCTAGCAACTTGAAGTGCAACCTGAGCAGTTACAATATCGACCAAGCAGATAGTGGCAAATAGTATCACCCAAGTCACTAGTGTTACCCGAGTTGCATACCAGCTCCAATTGATCAATGTGACCCAAGCATTCAGTGTAGCCCGAGTGCTAAAGATTGTCAGTTCACTATGTCGCCCGAGTATCAACATATTGCCCGAGTGTCAGTATATCACCCAAGTGGATTACTAGACCCGAGTATTATTATTGGGACGACTTAGTTCTTATTGTTGGATTTTAATCTATATCATGGTAGCCGACCTATGAAGGTAATTGATTTTGATAATATATATATGTAAGGTGCTTTATTTATCCAAAGTGTGAGACAGAAAGTGAGCATACATGCGAATATGAAATGGTAGATTGATTAGAAGGCTACAAAAGTATAAAGGTACAACAGAGACTCATCTATCACATTCAGGTGATTAGTTTTATTTCAAAAGGATCTTATTCAGAAAATCAGAGTTGCATAGAAGATCATCTACTAGTTTATCCTAACAGGTGCATTAGCCAAAATCCTTTAACCGGGTGGACTTAACAGTCCTTTTCAAATCTCCTAATAGAGTTGCATACTTAATTGTATTGTGCAAATCCTTTCACAAGGTGTACGTAATAGTCTTTATTTCTCCTAAGAGGGCATGCCATCAGAAGTGATCAATTGTAAGCTTTAACAGGCTAAATTTATATTGCAATACTAAATCTTGTGGGTACCATCCCCACCCCAGTTTTACTTTGTATTTGGAAGGTTTCTGGGTAACCAAATATTGTGTCAAGTGTTGTGGATTTTTATTACTTTTCTATTCTATGCATGCAATCAGATTAGACAATCTAATAAAGGATAAAAGAGAGTATGTTTTATTGGTTCCCGATTCACCCCCCCCCCCCCCCCCCCTTCCCTCTCTCAGTCACCTAGCCTCATTATATTTCCAACAAAAACATAATATTTTAGCCATTTTTGCTCATCTATCCAACACTCAATAGTTTATGATGTAAACCCTTCACATATAATAAATGAATTTCTAGTGTTATACTTGCCATCAAAAGTAATATAACTAATTCCAACAATACGTGCCTTTTGATTATCCCCAAAACTAATGGTTTCACTATCATATTTTTCAAGTTTCACAAACTTACTCTTTTCACTAGCCATGTGATGTGAACAACCACTGTCAATCAACCATTCATATTTATTTCTTCTAATATCTAAGGAAGGAAGTTTATTAGGTCTTAGACAAATGTTAGAGATATCAAATCTAGGTTCATCTTCTTCTGCTAAGAACAAACACTCATCATCTTCTGATTCATCATTTGATCTACTAGAATTCTCATTAACATAATAAGCTTTCTTGTTAAATCTCTTAAACTTTGGTTTTGTTCCCTTTTCAAGACACCTAGTAGAAATATGACCAATCTTTCCACATCTAAAGTATCTAAGGGACCTGCCATACCTTTGTATTTTCCAATGTCTTTCTTGAGTTTTCTAGTAAATTTTTCTTCCAACTCATCTGAACTTTCATCATCTGGATCATCTTATGTCTTCATGGATTTAAATTTTGTCTCATATTTCTCCTTATCTTTCCCAAACTTCCTCATCTCAAATGTGGTCAAACTGCCAAAGAGTTGCTCTTGGGAAAACTACTTCAGATCATACACTTCGTTAATAATAGATATCTTATCACTGTAACTTTTTGGTAAAGTCATTAGAATCTTCTCTATAACATCTTCATCCATCAAGGTACCTCCTTGATTCCTGAACTCGTTTACTACATAGCCAATCTTCTAAAAAATAACTTGTTATATCTTCATTTTCATCCATTTTCAAGTTTTCATATCTACGCTTAGCATTCAACTTCTTTGATAACTTAACTCTATCATTTCCTTCATAAATCTCTTTCATCTTTTTCCAAACTTCATAAGCAATTTTCAACGAAATAACGTTTGCAAGCTCAATTTTTGATAAAGAACTAAATTACCTTGCATTTTCATTTTCTTCACAGGCTGAAAGCTCAACAAGACTACAAGGTCCACTCACATTTGTTGCTTCAACATACTTATTTTCCACATCTTTTGAAGTGTTGAAACTGTAAGTAAACTCAGGTGCGGAAACAACTTCCTACACTAATCTCTATAGGAAAGTATTGTGCAAATTCTTTTAAATCCTTACAATTTCAGATTTTTTAACTAATTAAACAAAGATATTGCAGCCACATACCATGCATATAGAAAATAGAGAATGACACAATGATTTACCCTGGGGAAAACCTTTCGGTAAAAAACCCCAGCACTCCAAAACTTGCACAATGTATTATCTTCAAGACAACGGTTACAACACACTTGCAATGCAATTTCTTTCAGGAGACAATCGACACTCTAAGACAAATCTAGTAGCACCAGATCATACCAACAATACACGCTTTTTGTATCCTTTCCTGTAACCCTAAAAAACACTTATATCATGCGCTTTCCTTTTTAGGGCAACTTCCAAGGATAACCATATTAGGGTCTTACCATTCTCCAAGAAAATAGGAACAAAAGGAGGAAGAGTGTAAAGTACTCAACTTTATCAGTTGCCACATGTCTTGCATGTCTTCACCTGTCATTGAAATCTCCTAGAAATAGCTCTTATGTGTCATAGGAATCCATCATAACCCTTTCAGCCATGATCTCCTTACACACAATTCAAGATGCCGACATATCAAGTGGAGTGACACATCAACATGCCAACTAGACATGTACACTCACACTTAATTACATTATTTGCAAGAAAATACATTTTAA
>MU228019.1:1076250-1095975 GCA_018584345.1 Thuja plicata
TCAGGTGCGAAAATAGCTTCCTACACTAATCTCTATAGGAAAGTATTGTGCAAATTCTTTTAAATCCTTACAATTTCAGATTCGTTAACTACTTTAACAAAGATATTGCAGCCACATACCATGCATAGAGAAAATAGAGAATGACACGATGATTTACCCTGGGGAAAACCTTTCGGTAAAAAACCCAGCACTCCAAAACCTGCACAATGTACTATCTTCAACACAACGGTTACAACACACTTGCAATGCAAGTTCTTTCAGGAGACAATTGACACTCTAAGACAAATCTAGTAGCACCAGATCATACCAACAATACACTCTTTTTGTATCCTTTCTTGTAACCCTAAAAAACACTTATATCATGCACTTTCATTTTTAGGGCAACTTCCAATGATAGTCGTATTAGGGTTTTACCATTCTCCAAGAAAATAGGAACAAAAGGAGGAAGAGTGTAAAGTACTCAACTTTATCAGTTGCCACATGTCTTCACCTGTCATTGAAATCTCCTAGAAATAGCTCTTACGTGTCATAGGAATCCGTCATAACCGTTTCAACCATGATCTCCTTACACATAATTCAAGATGCCGACACATCAAGTGGAGTGACACATCAACATGCCAACTAGACATGTACACTCACACTTAATTACATTATTTGCAAGAAAATACATTTTACAAAACAAATAATAAGAATAGGAATTATCCAAGGTTGAGACACCTTATTCCTAATAGAAACTCAGAAATTATGTAACTTCTCATATGTTCTTTTTGGCTACTATAGTTAGATCCATCTAATGTAGGGTGTTCAATTTGTGCGCCATTAGATTTATCTCAAGAGTTTAAGCTCTATACATAGGAATCCAAGCTTTGATACCAATTGTTGAATAGGTCGAATAACTGAGAGGGGAATGAATATGTTATTCTAAGATATTTTTAAACTTTAACTATACTCGTAGTAATATTAATTCAAAATGATATTTAAAACATTGATAATCACGAAAGAGTAAAAGAAACACCATGTACAATGAACACCAAAATTTTAAGTGGAAAACCAAGGCATGAAAATCCATGGAGAACTATTGTTAAGTATAAAACACTAGTTAAAGTGATTTGTACAATGCTTGAACTGCAGGCTCACTATTGGTTGGACTAACTACCCTAGATGCAAAGTAGTCATCTCAACTAACATAAAAAATGACTAATTGCTAATACAAGAGGATCACTACCTATAGAAATTGGCGCATTGCCAAAAGAAAAATGATAAATATAAACTCACCACTCAATTAACAAACACCAAGTTGTTGCCTTTGGTAACACACACTCACACAAAGAGTAAGATCTTCTGAGTTATATTCCTTCTTTACACATGAAAACACATACATCTTCTCATCGAACAAGATCATCTTCTACATATACTGATTCATGATTTCATAGAACATCCAAGTTATCCTAACAAAATTTGAAATAGGTCACACTAGGTCATTCTCATTATGGTAAGGAATGAAACATGGACTACACAAAACCTCCTCGTTCAAATCAACATGCAACACAATTTTCATGGCATTCAGAGCTGACAAATAGGAAAATACATGTTACAAAGCCAATGGTCACTCTGAAATACATCAACCAATATCATATCGATTTGGACCCAAAATATTAAAGCTCAGCACGTAACAACATAAATGAGACCATGAAAAATATAGGAAAAGATAGATCATTATAGCACGCCCTCTGGTGTGCATTAAACCAGATCAAAAATCCTCATCACAAAGAGAACCTCATCAACTAGGTAGATATGTTGATATCAATGACAACCATTAATGACAACAATAATCACATTTGCAACAAGTGTGCACCAAACTACTTATAGGGGACCAAAAAATAATTTGGCATCTTTTTGGTCCCCTATCTCTGTGCACAGTCCCTTACATGGTTTGGACATGTTATGTTTATAAAACTAAAAAGATTATATATCCATAGTTTCATGTCATAATTCATTTTGCAGTTGAAGATGTAGATTACCATGTACATAAGATAGTTTCCTGATAGTTTAGAGGGATTTAGAAGAGAATGTAGAATACTTGGCATTGCTCTGCATTTAAATATCTATTTTTCTAGTTTGGGAAACCTAGTAATACTGACTATATTTTATTTCCTTTGAAGTTTCAAATGCTCAACTGTACCACAAGTATGATTCGAATTTCTATATCTCAAGATTGGTTAAATAGTTGTATATGGTGCTAGGTTTTTTAGTTTTAGTGTTTTTTCGCCAACCTAATTAGATATGATAGTACGAATGGATAGTGTTGGAATATTTTTTGATTTTATATGATGTTCCTTTGTGCTTTGCATGATGTCTCTGGACCATTCTAGTACTCTTTGCTAATTGAATTGAATGTTTGACAAACTGAATAGTTGTCTAGCCGACCTAGGTTGATAACAATGATGCGTTATATTTTGCACTAGCTTGAAGAAGTGTGTCAAAAGTGTTTTAGGACCTATTTTTCTTTCCTTGGTCCACTTTTCACTTTTTTTTTATTGCAGTCTAAGTGTTTGGAAGCTAAAATCTTTAGTCGTTGCATGTTTCATTTTTATATGTTTCATCCTCGCCGACTTGGAGAAGCTTGCTTGAGCTTGCAAGGGATATAAATGAAAGATCAAATATGTTGGAATGTGAAGAAAAAAGTAATGGAAGTGTGTAGTGGTGTGAAGTGTGTGAGAAAAATGCTTAATGCATACTAGAAGTAGTGAGCTAAAGGTATCTACATTCATATGTGTCAAAAAATTTTCAAAAGTAGTTAGCTTAAGGTTGTTGATGGTCTAGTTGTGTCGTGGTGGATGATTTATTTTTCTTTATGATATTCTAAGGTTGTAGCCTCTGTCTGTAAGTGTTATCATTCTTAGATAGTAGTAAACTTCCTTTTGTATAACCACAAAGTTTTATTTTCAAGGAGTTGTTCATTCTTGGGTTGTAGTTCTAAAACAATGATGTGTATTATTTCTATTTTGTGAGATTTCTCATCGTGATTTTTCCTCATTGGTTTACCCATGTCAATCTGGTGTTCTCTAGTACAATTGTGTGGAATGCTTTGTTCTTTCTATGTTAAATTGTTGCAAATATAAGAAGTAAAGGTTTTAACATAAGGAGCAATCAAAATTCTAAAGGTTTTAATTACTAATTCAACCCCTAGTAATCTTGTGTATTTTCAACAAGTTGTTCCTATAAATTTTATCTCTATGCATAGGGAAGTGAACCAATATGCAAACCTAAACTTGTTCCTACCAAAATGAATTGGCAAAGCAAATAACAATTGAAAATTTTCATCTCGACATTTCAATGTTTTTATATGATAAGGACTTAGATATTTCATTAACACCTTTTAGGAATCATTTGAATTGTAAGGGTCATGTTCTCCTTAAGTAGATCTTCCAAGGACGACCAATTTAATGATGGTAAACCAAGATTTACAACAACAAACAATCATGCAATGGAAGTAGGATGAGGTGTACTAATGTATTGCTTTTTTAATGTGCTAATATGAGTTTATCATATATGATCCATAATATATTCTCTTAAATGATTAATAGGTTGCCCTTGGTGATGTTTAACATAATTTAAAATGAATGAATATCATTAAACACAACATAGTACATAAATCAACACAATTGTGAACTAAGTTAGCTCATAATCATTTGTGGGATGAAGTTGACCGAATTTACTTTAATTTCAAATTTAAAAGTTCTAACTCTAACATTTATTTGGGTCAAGTTCCACTCCCAAAAATCTAATCTACGACAATGAATCTAAATATCAATTTGTTGAGATCAAACTATGAAAATCAATAACAATAAACTCAATAATAACATAATATATAAATCAACACAAACATGCATTTAGCTTTCACTTTAAACTTCAATTTTAAAAACTTAAAATTTAGATCCACACCTCTAAAAATGACAATCAAGTCCACATCCACAAATCTAATTTACAACAATGAATCAAAAAATCAAAAAGTCAAAATGTAACTATAAAAATAAGATAAATATAAGATAATGTTATGAATCAAATTCAACCCTCCACTAAAAAAATTCACCATAACACTTTTGTTTGCGAAAGTACTTTTGTTTGCAAAGGTTAGAATTATTGATTAATTTTTTAAAAAAATGAAAAAACAAAAGTATTATTATTTTTAAATAATTAAATATTTTATTAACTCGTGCATCATTCCCTCCATAGCCATTTCCCCTCCCTAGCAAAAAAAACAAAAAACAAAAAACACTTATAGATTTATTATTTGATACGATAAAACAACTTTATTCCAAATGACCAAAAAAAAAAAAGAAGTGCATTTCTGTATCTTACATCTTTTAACCTTATTTAAATAAAATCAGCAGCACTTGAAACTTCAGGATTGCAGCGACCATTTGTTAGGGTCCATGGCATCTCTGACCGCCAACTGTGACATATCTAGTTATGACAAATTATAACGAAGCCATGATGATGTTTGCGGAGCGCTGCAGATAAACCCAACATCTCTAAAACCAAATTTAATTAATTCCTAATTGAGAATTATTGCACTGGACTCATGACGTCATGTACCGTCACACCTCGCAGTGCGGTCTGCACTACCTTTTCTTCTCCCGAACACAGTACGGCCAAACTTCAAAGCTCAAGAAAAGGTTTGTTGAAGAAATGAATACGTAGGGAGTAATCTACTGTAGTGTAGCCTGTGTAGGTACCTATTTGGAGAAACTTCCTTCAAAGTCTTTTTAACATTCAGAAGCATTAAAATGATTCGTAGTTAAAGAGGCTACACTGTAGTACGTCATCCTGTTTGCAGGTCTTAGGGTGCTCTCTGCCTAACAGACACACAAATTGATGTATTAGGGTAGGAGTAACAGTAGTGGTTATGTTTGTGTAGTTCAAGTTTTTGATAAATTTTTTGGATTTTTTATTTTTGGGCAATTTAATTGTTTTGGCTTTTGGATTGTTATACATTGGTTGGCAAGGATTAAGAATAGGTCAATTGTCTTGTTAGTCTTTCTCTTAGACCATTACAAAATATGAACAAATGATCTAATCCTATCATCATTTTGAGTTGATGACAGGTATCTATTCTCTATTGCCTTGTTACCTATTCATTTTGATCATCACAAAATCTTTATGTATTCCCTATTGCATTGTTAGTTGTTCTCTTAGACCACCCAAAAATTGAACAACTGATCCAATATTATGATCCTTTTGAATTGATGACAGACAACTATTCTCTATTGCCTTGTTAACTATTCACTTTGACTATCACAAAATCTTTGAGTATGTATTCTTTATTGGCTTATTAGTTGTTCTCTAAGACCACCACAAAATTTGAACAACCGATCCAATATTATAGTCCTTTTGAAATGATGCCGGTGCATATTCTATATTGTCTTGGTAGCCATTCACTTTGACCATCACAAAATTTACACAACAAATGCCCTAGTAATGGAGCACTCTTGATACTAATAGAATTGAGTTGCACAATTGATCTAATTTTACATGGTCACTATTGATTCAATAGATAACTTTTTAGTATACTTCTAATCTAATAAATTCTAATTGAAAAAACCCTAGTAATGGAGAATAGATTGAGTTGCGCAATTGATCTAATTTCACACGATCACTATTAAATTAATAGATAACATTTTAATTTAATAAACTCTAACTAAAAATCACGATCACTATTAATTCAATAGATAACTTTTTAGTAGACTTTTAATCTAATAAACCTTAATTGAAAAATAGGGCCCCTTTCCACTATCTTATATGGGTCGGTTTGGCAGGATTTCTACTTGCAAGAAACATGGCATTTAAGTGCATGGAATACTATGACAAGGATTCCTCCATAGTGTCTGTAGAGACCAACAGTAGGAGTACTGTTTGTTTGTTTGTTTGAGAGCTTAATTGTAAATCTTGGGTTTTGGTGCACTTTCCTCGAGATATCTGATGACACTGCTGGAATCCCCGGCAGCATAAGTCGGCCGGTACGTCTCCAAGAGCTGTAGCCTGCCAGAGTTAGAGTTTATGTGTCGCTATACTTGTTCACACCTAGAGTACTGACCTAGGCTTTTTCCAGCATTGTTTTTTTAAGTGTTTGACTGGGAGTTGTGAGTGATTTAATCAACTCCGTGGGCTATTAGAGATTTTGTGGAGTATGTGTACCGCCTTGCAGAAGATTATGGTTGTGGCCACCGGTTAATAAGGAATTACCATCATGATAAAATTATGTGGGAGGGCTGCTTCTCTGGAACGACCTGATTGATGGAGAACAGTCAATTTGGAGGAATCAATGTTGTTATATGGTGGAATTAAATCATTTCCGTTTAACGGGCAAGAAGGAAGTTGTCTTTGATTTGGGATTTGTTTGGTGCAGTGTATTTCAGTATTAGAACAGTGCAGATTGAGTGAGAAGCAAGAATCTCTGGTGTCATTTGAGAGTTTTTGGATTCGACTGTATGTATTTTTTTTCTATCAACCTTTAGAATCATACCCATTAAGATAGTGAGTTAGAGAAGATCAAGTCATTTGGGTTTGACAGACAAGGAGCTGCCTTTGATTTGGGCTTTGTTTGGTGCAGTATTAGAGCGTTGCAGATTGAGTAAGGAGGAATAATCTCTGGTGTAATTTGAGAGTTTCTGGATTCAGACTGTGTGTATCTATTTTTTCAAGATTTCCATTCATCGTTGACATAGTAGATTTCTATGATTCGTCTTCAATAGAGAAGAGAAAATAATTTTGGAAGAATCTCTGGTTTTGAACAGACCGATGAAAATGAGGGAGAAAACAAGATTGAAATCCATACAAACTGGATTTATTCTCAGATTACTGTTAATATTTTTGCTGCTTTTGGGGAGCTCTTATGTTGTATCAGGGTCAAGAGGATCGAGTTTAATCAGTAAAGTTCGTAATTTTAGTAAGAAAGAGAGCAGTGATGCAATGAGGAATTATAGAAAAGATTGCCCACAGAAGATAAAGTGTGCTCATCTCTCGCCAGATGAAGCTGACAAGATGTTTGGTGATGAAAAACGTAGGATTCCAACAGGTCCAAATCCACTGCATAACAGATAGGGGCCATTTTGGTGGAGATTTTGAAGCAGTCCTCCAAATTTTACTCCAGACTGGGCAGTGAATTATATCTCTGGACTTTTTTTGAATCGGAGGCTACAGCTGTGGGTTAAGCTCATGGGAAAAGTCCGGCTTATATAATTTATAGGAATGTGATGAAATAGAGTGCTTGTTGCGGTTGTGTTGTCTGTATTGATTTACAGATCATTGTAGCAATGTCCCATTTATATTTTTTTTTGGCCTAGGGATGTTGCTGCCTGATCGACAAAACACATAGCAAATATAGATATATCTATTGTTTTTGGGAAGTTTTATTGCTTCTGAATCCTTGAATGAATATGTAGATCTGAAAATATAGGGAGCTTCTTGCTTCACTGAGTTAGAAAATCCATGTGTTAAGGTCTTAAACAGGCACCTAGCCTGGTTTTGGCTTTCTATTTGTATTATTTTTTTCCTGTAATTACAATATCAATTCCCCACAACATGAATACCAGTGAGTTCGAGATCTTGTTGTTGTTTGCAGTAATGACTGAACTGTTTGTAGTAGTGACTATACTCTTTTAGTTTACTAAATCTCTGTAATTTTGTTTGGTCTGTGTATATATGAAGAATGCCATGGGACTTGATTGCAGCAAAACTTGAATGATGTAATGTAGCCACAATTCAGTACACGTTCTAAAACTAAGCTGAAAATTCTTGTGTGGAATGAAACTGTTGGAATTCTGGGGTTTTTTAGGGTATTGAATTTTAATGCAATGAAGTCTTTCATTGCTGTAAGTTAAACAACCATCGAAGTCTGCAACATATCAAAACATATTCTTTGATTTTGTTAAAAATGGCCTAATAAAGCTGCATACTTCTAAATGTAAATGCATCCCTCTTCTTGAAATCATTCAGAATTCTTTGACAAGCCAAAGGTCATCATTAGTGACGACCAGAAAGTAGGGGTTGTTGAGTAACTGATCATGGGTGTTTATTTTTATCATTTCAGTTTTAAAGATTTTCAATGGTTATATTAGAAGATCAAGATATTTTAAATAAGAATACACTTTATTAGTTGACCTAAATTTTTATATTATATGGTCATATGTAAATCTACCAAATTGTAAACCAAAATCTTTAACATAAAAAAATATTATAAATTCAAACATTCAGAAGACATATAATATGGAGGTTTCTTTTATTTGAGAAGTTAAAAGATTGTTTTGGAAATCAATTATTTATGCATTTTGGTACACATTCAGTGATTCAAATTATTAAATGTGATCTAACATATTTATTCAAATAAATGAGAGATTGTTTGTTTATGTGTTTTGGATCACATTTAGTAATCTAAATTATTAAGTGTGATCCCACACATCGATTCAAATACATGGGAGATTGTTTCTTGAGTGTTTATGTGTTTTTTTTTGAGTGTTTATGTGTTTTGAACCATATTCAATGATCCAAATTATTAAGTGTGACGAAGTATGATTCATTTATGTGTTTTGGATTGCATTCAATGATCCAAATCATAAAGTGTGATCCCACACATCGGTTAAAATACATGGGAGATTGTTTCTGGTGTTAATTGTTTGTGTGTTTTAGATCACATTCAGTGATCTAAATCATTAAGTGTGATTGGACACATGGATTCAAAAACTATATTTGACAATTTTAAAGATGGTTTTTGGAATCAATTGTATATTTATTTTAGATCACATTCACTCATAAATTTTTTTCACTGAATATGATTCAAAACATTGATTGAAAAATACACCCAATTAATTTTAAAAACAATCTTCTAAATATTACATAAATTATAGAAAATTATTGTCAACTATATTTGAAAATTTTAAACAACACAAAAATAAAAATAAATAGGATATACAATTTAATAACTATATAAATGGGTAATCTGAGACAATTGCATATAGCTGGCTGATCAAACAAGGGAAACGAATTTTCAGAGATAAGTTAATTTTGGGCTAGATAATATTCAGAATTTTTGTTGTTTATTGTCAACTTTCGATATGCTTAAGATTATCTTGGGATGGGCCTTGGTGCTCTGGTTTTTTGGGTTCACAATCCTCTTGGTAGAATTGGGTTATGAATCAGGATACTATTATCTTTTTTATTTTATGTTTTCTGCTTTCATGCTTTCTAATTATTAATACAAATACTCGACTATAGCCCCTTATAGATCAAAAAAAAAAAAAACAAGAAAACGAAATAACTCTTTCAAATGTGAACGACTTATATAATTTCCACCTTGAGCCCATATGATATTGTTAAAACAAATAAACTACAACACAGGTTGGAGTTGATGGGTTAACATATTGCGTCTTCACTGAATATTATGGAATTATACACATGTAAAGACTGGATATTTTGAAGGCAGAAAGATGCTCTTCTAACCTTGATTCTAAGTCAAACCAGGCAATAATTCATCCACCAAACAAATAATTGCAAAAATGACAGTATAAAATACTTCGAATCTTCGAATGAAAAAAGCATTTTGACAAAATTGAACAACTATGTCAGTTCATATTTTACGAAATGGGCTAAAATGAAACTAGACAAAGTGGTTAACATGCTTAATCTCAAGATGTTGATATTCCCACGAGAATTCTTAGGGCTGGACAATATGGAATGTCTTTAAGGTTCTTTAGACCCGTCAAACCTCTGCCATTACTCTTTTCTACTGTTTCCACTGTACACAGATAACAGAGCTGGGCTTACAAATGTCCCAAATCTCCAAGAAAATCATTTTATGGTCTTCTGGCTGAATCCACAGATACCCTCTTTTGATCAAATGGGTGGCAGGAAGGCGTTATTAAAAGCTCTGTACAACTCTAAGCATGACTGGCACCACCATTATACTTCAACAACAATGACAGCGATGTTCCTCGAGAGATGTGCAGCGATAATGAAAGAACAGCAGAGGACAAATTCAATAAAGGCCACCATAGCCGGTTGAGCATTCAATATACATCATATGTATATAAATAGCTGATTCAGCTAAAAAATCAGTCAGAAGCAGAAGATTTGAAGACTCATAAAGGGACCTTCAATTCTTTATATGCAAGTAAAAATCAGAATACCTGCAAATATAGCATCTGCCAGCCAGTCATTAACTGCGCGAAGATAGCACACAGAGAGCTTATCTTATTCTTTGAACCAGTTTAGGCATTTTTTTCCATTCTTTTTAGAGCAGTCATTTAATGACTGCCACCAATTCTGTTTTAATGAAGCAGCGGCCTTTTTTAACTGTGCCGAAACGACCAGACAGTTAAAACAGTGACGCAGTCTTCAGATTGGGTGATTATTATTTGTCAATATGATAATAATGATAATGGAATGTATATTTACTGATGATATACTGTTGTGGGTATTTTATTTTGACCGTGATTCCTCATGTTTTGAGTGTAAGCTTACCTTTTGTCTAACTTTTAGCATGTAATAATATGGTCGCCAAAACTTTTTCAAAAAGTGAGCGCATTGGGTCTGCAGTGGGGGCAGATGAGATGAGATGAGTATAATTTCAATGACAGAGCACCCACTGCCCAGTTTATTCAAAGGAAAAATCATTAATGGAGAAGAAAAAGAAGAATAAAAATCTAAATAATCTACGCATGCGCGACAAAATGGTTGAAAACTGAAGTCCTGAATAAGTCTGTGCACCCGTGGTTGTGCTCCATTGTACTGCCATGGATCATTACAACCTCCTGCCTTTGAGCAAACAAAAGATGAATAATTATGAAGGATTTGATGGGTATGCAGACAGTCAAATTTCGTAAGAATAAGCTGGCTCTCCACAATTATTGAAGAGCCAATGGTAATTTGTAATCAGGGGCCCTTCATGAACCAAATTATACTCCACCTTTGGGTAGAGTTTAATATCATGGTCAAGCTTCTTTACCATATGGAAAGGTTAAAGAATGATGGAGCAAATTGTTTCATTGAGTTGATGTTCATGTAATTGGAAGGAAATCAAAATTAAAATGATTGAGAATTTTAGGTCAATAAATGTCATTGTTTTACTAGAGTTAATGTTCAAGCAATTTGAGGGAAATGGAAATTAGCATTGAATTAATTTTATTTTGTTTGTATTATGATTGAAAAAGTTTTTGCAATTTGAGGGAAATGGAAATTAAGATGATTAAGAGTTTTACATCTATGGTTAAAATATGCATTCAATCAATTTTATTTTATTTGTATTATAGTTGAAATTTTTTTTTACAACTTGAAAGAAATGGAAATTAAGATGATTAAGAGTTTTGCATCCATGGTTAAGATATGCATTCAATCAACTTTATTTTGTTTGTATTATGGTTGAAAAAGTTTTTGCAACTTGAGGGAAATAGAAATTAAGATGATTAGGTGTTTTACATCCATGGTTAATATATGCATTCAATCAAATTTTTTTTTTTTTATTATGGTTGAAAAAGTTTTTGCAACTTGAAGGAAATGGAAATTAAGACGATTAAGAGTTTTACATCCATGGTTAAGATACACATTCAATCAATTTTATTTTGTTTGTATTATGGTTGAAAAAGTTTTTGCTAAAGGAAATGGAAATTAAGATGATTAAGAGTTTTACATTTATGGTTAAGATATGCATTCAATCCATTTTATTTTGTTTGTATTATGGTTGAAATTTTTTTCGCAACTTGAGGGAAATGGAAATTAAGATGATAAAGAATTTTACATCCATGGTTAAGATATGCATTCAATCAATTTCATTTTGTTTGCATTATGGTTGAAATTTTTTTTGCAACTTGAGGGAAATGGAAATTAAGATGATTAAGAGTTTTACCTCCATGGTTAAAGTATGCATTCAATCAATTTTTTTGTTTGTATTATGGTTGAAAAAGTTTTTGTTAGGATTAATTCTAAGAAAATTGATTGAAAATTTTATAAAAATAGAGAAAAATAAAATTTATTTAGTATTTTTATATTAGATTTAATCATAATTATATAAGTGAAATTAAAATTGAATTGAGATTTTGATATGCATTAAGATTCATGCTTAAGTCTATAACTTTCAACCCTCATCTCTCTCTCTCTCTTACCTTATCCAAGATTTGTCAATAGTTTTCCCCTCTAAATAAAAAAATTGTATACTCTATTCAAACTTAATCAAAAACCTTTTGGAAGCAAAAATCCAGAGAGCACTGGTTACAAGCAGGGGACAAAAAAAATAATTTTTTTCACAATAGTACTAAACAAAGGCGTAATATTAATAGGATCCACCAAATCAACACAGAGAATGGCCCTCTCATACAGGATCAGATTGAGATTCAAAAGGCAATTGTCAAGTTCTACTCAGAATTATTAAATCACTCTGATGTCTCCCACCTTGCAGAATAGGACGATTTGCTCAGGGACATTCCTAAACTCATCTTAGAAGCAGATAATTCTTTGTTCATTGCTAAATTCTCTGAGGAGGAAAGACTGAGAACTCTCTCACAAATGGCCCCGGATAAAGCTCCTGGACCGGATGGATTCCCTCCTTGCTTTTTTCTGCACTGCTGGCACATTTTTGGTAAGGAACTCACTGATGCCTTGGAGGGAGGACATGCTTCAGGTAGATTCTTAACTGAAATCAATGATACTTTCATAGCCTTAATTCCTAAGAAAGAAAATGCCTCCTGCATGGATGATTTCAGACCAATTGCTTTATGTAATACATTATATAAAATCTTGTCTAAAGCTCTAGCCAATAGGCTAAAATTGGTACTGAGTAAGATTATTGGTGAGGAACAAACAAGGTTTGTACCAGGCAGGTCAATTCTTGATGGTATCATTATTGCACAAGAAACCATTCACTCAATTCAATGTAATAAACAACCTAGTATGATTATCAAATTAGACATCAAAAAGGCCTATGACAAAGTCAATTGGAGATTCCTTGCTAAATGTATGGAGAGGTTCAGCTTCTCAAAAGCCTAGATAAATCTCATTTATTACTGTACCTCTACTCCAAAATTTTCAATCCTAGTAAATGGTTCTCCTGTTGGTTTTTTTGAAGGATCTAACAGGATCAGGCAAGGTAATCCCCTTTCCCCCTTTCTTTTCATTATCATGGCAGGAGCCTTTGGGTGTAGATTAACCAGTCTTCAAAATCAAGGAGCTATACAGGGGGTGGAAATTACATCTGTGGTTCAGGCTGTCACTCATCAGTAATTTGCGGATGATATTCTCCTTTTTGGAAATGGCAACTTCAGAGAGGCTACAATGTTGAAGAAAAACTTAGACAAGTATGCCTTGGCTTCGGGCCAAGTGGCCAACAAAGAAAAAAAAACTATTTTCTTCCTAAACATTAGAAAGAAGACCTAACATAATATAAGTAAAATATTCAAATATAATATTAGATCCTTCCCATGCATTTACCTTGGCATCCCTATTGATAAAGTCCTAAGAAATGAAAATGCATGGAAAACGGTTGGAGATAAATTGGACAAGAAGATGGATTCTTGGAAAGAAAAATGATTTTCATGGGTTGGGAGGGTGGTCCTCATTAAAGCAACTCTAGCAGTTATCCCTATTTATCTTTTGTCTTGTCTCCCACTCCCATCCAGTAGCTACTTGGACATTGTTAACAGACTGAGGAATTTTTGATCTCATGGGACAAGATCTGTAATCTAGTGGTGGAAGGAGGCACTGGAACTAAAAATCTGCAGTGGTAAAATCAAGCTCTTGGAGCAAAACTATATTGGAAAATGTTAAAGGAAAAGAATCTCTAGTGGGTCAAAATTCTTAGAGGCAAATATTTTCACCATTTAGAGGATGAACAGGTAATTAGAACTTCTAACCTTCCTCGAGGTTCCCAAATTTGGAACTTTATACACAACTCAAAAGGATTAATTGAAAATAACTTATCATGGAATATCAAAGATGGTTCAATTTCTAGATTTTGAGATGACTCATGGGGTGGATTCCCAAGAATTAATATATTGCTAGGACCCAACAACATCAGCAATATTTGCATTCAAAATTGGGGCCCTCTGGTGAAAGATTGCATTTCTCCAGGATCTCAGAACTTGAGTGATGGATCTTGGCAATGGAAACAATTTGATTAGCTGAACACTGATCCAGTTGAACTTCAAAAAGTTAAAAATATTATAGAGAAAACATCCTTCTTTATTAAAAAAGGGAAAGATGAAGTTATATGGAATGGTTCCAAAATAGGGGATTATAAGGCAAAGGCAGTATATAGCATCCTCTTAGACAATTCACCTCACAAACTACCCCAATTCTTTCAGCAGCTTTGTTGGAATAAAGTTTGTCTTCCCAAAGCAGGCATCTTCTCCTTGGTAGCAATCCAAGGAAAAATTCTTACTACTAATTGGTTTAAGAAGATGGGATTCCATGGACTACCCAGATGTGTTCTCTGCTTAAAAAGTGAAGAGGACACGAATCACCTATTACTCCCATGTCCCTTTGCCTCAGAGTGTTGGCAATGGTTATGTGCAAATTTGGGTTGGTCCTTTACCCTTCCGAATGATATTTTGTCACTCTTCTCCTCTTGGCCTCAACTATTCACAAATAGTCTTTGTGGCACCTCATGGTTAATCACTCCTTCCATTCTAATATGGGAAATTTGGAAAGAAAGGAATAGGAGAATCTTCCAAGAGACTTCAATGGATAAATCCTCTGTTCTCAATCAAATTGAAGCCTCAGTAGTGGGTCATAAATTCTAGAATTCAAATGCAAAGTGGTCGACACAAGTTTTACACTAGCTGGGATGATCTCATGATCAAAAAATGGTTTGGTCTAAAAGCTCCTCCAACAATTGGCATTGGTGTGAAAGAAAATGCTATTCTCAAAGAAAATTGTAAATGCAAACCTCCTCCTCCAGGTTGGCATAAATTGAATTTTGATGGAGCTTGTAAGGGGAATCCTGGTCCTTCTGGGGCAGGATGCATCATTCACTCCTGTGATGGATCTCTTATTGCCAAAATGGCAAAACCTTTGGAAAATGATACTAGTAATGTGGCAGAATTCAAAGCTCTTCTTCTAGGACTTTCGTTGGCATGGGATCTGGGCCTTAAAAAACTAGAAATTGAAGGGGGCTCTATTATTATTATAAATTCTGTGAGAATAGAGTGCTCTCCAAACTGGAAATTGCAGGCCATTCTAGAGGTTATTTCAAATTTAATTAAAAAATTTGAATCCACAACGACTAACCACATTTACCGAGAAGAAAATTACTTAGCTGATGATTTAGAAAATAAGGTAGCTTTGGGGGAGTACATTCAGTTTCCATGCTAATGAGTCAGAATGTAGTCACTTCATCATTGGCATGCGGGAGGTATAATCTGGATTGATCTTTAATTTAAAGCGGAACACAGATCATCCCAAGCCCCGTCGTCATTAATGTCTAATGCATAACATGCATATTGGCTAGTTGGGAGGTGGTGTTTGTTTATGTCCTCGCCAACTGGCCTTCATTTCCGCAGAGAATTTGCATTAACTACACATCCCATCACCCGGGAAAACTTGTCCTTAGGCATATGAGAGTATTAAAAGCCCTCACTTCCATTATTGGAAAACTGACATCTCTCTCTTCAGACCATTTACAGTACATCTAGGTGGGGAATGCTCATATTCTTTCAAGCCGGGTACTACACTCTACAGTATTTTATTGAGCCATGGCATTTGATGAGAGATACACTCCATCTCGTCTGTTAGTGCATTAAAGATTCAAAGTTTTAAAAACTATTTCTTTGCTACAAGAGTACGTCACTCTCTTTGCCTACGGTTGAAGTTCTAGGTTTCCCACATTTCCCTCTGGACATAGAGTTGCATTTTCAGAGTTCAAGGAATGGACACTCCAATTAAGCTACACTTGAATCTTGAGCAAATCGCCTTTGATACTCCCATAACTTCAAATCACATCAGAGAAGTTTGCAACTTTCAGCATCCTTTGGTCATCCATGCTATTCAGAAGGTGTTAGGGTACAATTTCCTCTGCGCCAACCACAGATATAGAGTCCTTTCAGACATCTGTTATGGTTTCCTCGCCAGCATCTTGGTCGTTGGGGCCTCCAAAACTTTGGCTGAAGACCTTTGTGACCAAATTTTCTCTGGTAATTTCATAGTGGGCTTCCATAATGCAGTGATGAACATTGACTTCAATCTCACCACTCCATTTCCATCGGATTTGGAAACGGTGATGACTGCGGGGCAACCATTTCCCAATTTTGTGATTGGACAAAGAAGGAACATATATGCTGGTCCTCCAAGGCATCTTTTCATTCTCTCAGGATGGGAGTGGGAAGACCACCAGCTACGTAAGAGTATGATGGAAAAAGGAATAAACTTCCTTTCCAAATTCCTTGGCATTAAGGAGGGCTTGAATGCCCCTTATGGGGACAATTTAGATGAAAACCTTCCATGGGTTTATCAGTACAAGTATGACGAAAAGCTAGATGGACTGGGAAGCCCTGAGTCTTCAAATAAAGATGAGGAAGACGAAGAAATGGAGAGTGCCTCAGAGGAAGATTCAGAGGAAACCCGCGATAATGAGGAACCAGGCATGGAAGTAAATGATGATGAAGATGCAAAGGATGTAGACGATGAACTGGTGGACGCCTCAACAGAGGAAGATCATGAGGGAAATAATGGCTCTTCAATTCCGGTGGGGAGTCCAAAATCAAACTCTGCTCCCACCACAGAGAACGACTCTACGTCTCCTTCTGACTGAGATAAGACCACTTGGGCTGTTGTGTTCTGTTGTATTTTTTATTGCAAACATTTATATCATTTTACAGCTTTTGTTTAAAAACTCTGGTTTCTTGAATTTTCATTGAGCCTTGGTGCTCGAATGGGTTCACAATCCTCTCGGTTAGATTGGGTTTTGAACCAGCTACTCTATTTTGCATGTTGTTTATTGTCTTTATATTTTCCAGTAATAATATAAATCTCTCGGCCCCGACCCTTAATTGATTAAAAAAATAAAAAAAATCAATTATTTATTTATTTTTGAAAGATACAAAACCCAAACAACTCACTATCTCATTATGAAATGTTTGACCATATTTGATTAATATAATTTCACAATTTGTTGTGTTGAGAGTCATTTATAAGTCTATAATTCTCAATAATTTATTTATTTTCAAAATATCAAAGTCTTGTATCCTATTCAAAAAATGATCTATTGTTTATTTATTTTGGAAAGATAAAAATCTCTTTTAACCCACAAGCTGTTTGTGAAATGTTTGAGCACATTTTATCCTCAAATATTACATTTCTATTAAAAACTCATTTAGTTGAACTTTAAAAAAAAAACTATTGTAGAATTTGATAAAGATAATGATAATACATTTTAATTACTTTTAGAATACATCATTTAGCTGCATAATAAACTTGATTTGTTGTACAACCTAATATTATTACAATAGATTATCGATTATCTTATTGCTATTTCTATTACTCTAATCATCCATGTTTGAAAATTCTTAATAGGCAAGAGAGTGATGTACGTGATTGATATTAAAGTACGTTTTTTATGCTTCTCCTTATTCTAATGTACAATTAAATATGTTGAGAATGCCGTTGAAAAAAAAGATCATATAATATAATAACTATTCATTTACCTAGAAAAAAAAAAAAATGAAAGTAAACATTCTTTATAACATCATTTTTATATTGAATATGGTGGCAATAAAGGTGTTCAGATTAATTGTAAGATACATGTTCATAAATTTTTGTGAATAGTGAAATTGAGTGAATTTGTTTCTCACATTTTTAAAGGTGAAATTTTTTTAGAAGAAAATATTTTTCATCTTCAAACTTTAAACTTCATTATTATTGTTGAGAATTCACTTATTAAGATATTCAATTACATTTCGTAGGTTTTGAACATTAATCATTATTTTTTTAAAAGTTAAAATATTAATAAAATAATTTCCGTCATTTAATATAGTCTAATTAATTTAAAGTTGGAGTCCACAATTATTGAAGAGTCAATGATAACATATACTCATGGACCTTTGATGAACATATTGCAATCTAACTTTGGCTAAGGTTCAATAGCATTGTCAAACTTTTTTACTATCTAGAAAGGTTAAAGAATGACGAGAAAATTGTTTCCCTCAATTTTTATTCATGCAAGTTCAAATATACAAAAAATTAAAATGATAGAGTTTGCATCCATGGTTAAGATAGTTTTTTTATTAAGGTTAACTCAAAAAAAAAAAATTTGAGTATTTTGGAAATGAGTCCCACCTACTCCCCCGCCTTAGCTCAAACCTTTTTGATGGTACCACCTCCAGTAGATTTTGTATTAGATCTATCATTTCCTATGTAAGGAAGTTAAGTAGCGGAACAACTTCCTACACTAACCTTGAGGATAGCATTATGTAAAAACTTTCTCAAATCTTTCTAACAATTGTACAAAAAATTAAAAAAATAACATAAAATAACATGCTTACCACAACATGGTGATTTACAGAGCAAGCTTCTCTTTAGAGTATCACAAAACAGAGATCCAAAGGTAACTGAATAGCTATACGACTCTTACACACACCCTCCATATCACACACCTAATATATAGGAGATAAAATACAATAAACCATCAAACAATGTTACAAAACCATGGGCTAAAAACTACTTATAAAATGGTGCCCATATTATCTCCAATCAAAGATGTCGTGTGATGTTTCAATACACACACCAACACATCTAACTCCCTTTTATAGCTCATTTGTGTATTCAAAACACATTTTTATATTTCCTATTTCACGAGACCCAACTTCTAAAGGACATAAATTTCAAACTAGATGTCTAATTAACAAACAAGCTGAAGCGCTAGAAAGCTTGTAATGTGTTCTATCACATTCTAAATTACTATATCATTTAGCCATATTTTTGGGTCATTTAAGAGCCTCTAAAGCCTTCAAAATTGGGTTAAAAAAATCTAGCAATTTTCATAAACAAATTTTTTAATATCTTAAAAAATTGGACATGATCTTGCATTGAAAATTTAATGACATGTTTATCTAGAAATTGAACCTTCAAGAAAGGAATAGGCAAACTTTGTGCCCAAATGAAAAACTTGTACTGAAAATAGTAACTATATGTATTTCCAAGATTGCTCAACACATTTTCCTAACAACCTCCCACATGTAGAACACCTTGCTAGAGAAAATGGGGTATCTACACCATCATATAATTTCTAGGATCCATAAGGCCCATATTATGTTAAACACCATATGAACGTCTATGTTCTCACAACCTTAGATAATGAATCTGTAACATTCATCAAAGGGTAAGTGCACAAAGATGGGTGACCAAAAAAGGTGTCTTAAGATGCTACTCTTTTTTTTCTCTTTTTTTTTTCTAAAATCAGAAAACTTTGAACTTCAACAAGAAATTTAACATAGTTCTACTCAAAATTTGAAGATGCAATAAGAACAAGAGTTGTAGTAAACTAAATTTAGTTTCTAAAAAACTAAAGTTTTTTTTTAAATTGCTGAGATTAAGGGCCTCAAAAAGGGGGAGCACACAAAGTGGTCTTATTTTCTTTTGAAAAAACATAATATAGTGAGTGGTGCTCTCTCTCTCTCTCTCTCTCTCTCTCTCTCTCTCTCTCTCTCTCTCTCATTACCCATATCACTCTACACACTCTCTCATTTT
>MU228019.1:1107752-1124915 GCA_018584345.1 Thuja plicata
CAACACCGCAAATATCCCAAGCTTATAAAAAAATGCTTTACCCACGCTTTCTTCTTCTCCTTTGTCAATTCTTCGAACAGATGCCGCAGCCCTGTGATCATTTGCAAAATTTGTACTCGTTAAAAATTTGAAGATTTAGAGCAGTTTTTCAACGATGTGTAACAGAAGATGCCTTTGGTGTTAGCGAAAAACCATCATTTTTACTTTCCAGCTCAAAACGTTTTCCTTTTTAAACTTTATACCCTGTTGGTTGGTCGAAATTTTGACCAACACGGGATGTGTTGGTAAAAAAAAGAAAATGCATTCTTTATAATGCGACCAAGTAAAATTTGGTCGAAAATTTTGGTCAAAATTTGCCCCCAAATCTATTAGTGGCTATGTGCATATTTGAAGAAAGACTAAAAAAAAGAGTTGGACTTGCAATGAATTGGCAGCAGATTTTTGGACTATTATGACTTAGAGGATTTCATTAGAAACTCTATATTGGAGATGTATCAAATTTTCTGATTTGAAGAAGGTCAGAGTTGGGAAAGAGATCTCAACCAATAAAATCTTTTACTCTGCAAAGTGGTGGCGGCTCTACCAAGTTTTTAAAGTAATTTGGAGGTGACTTCAAATCCAATAAGTTTGCAGCAACTTCATCATACTCTAGGTACTTTTATTTTCATTGGATAAATTATTTTGTTCTATGAAAATTAGTTTTACATGTGTTTCCCTATTAAGTGGTCAGCACTAAGTTAAGAGGGAAGAAAGAGACAGTTTTTAGTTATCCTGCCTGTTACGATGTCACAATTATATTGGGTTAGGTTGTGTAATGCTATAAACTTTGAAGGTATCCCTGGATACCCAAATCTTATTCCATCAGTAGTAAGGGATTTTTTGCCTAAATTCATTGGCCAGGGTGAACAATCAGCTAAGGAACATATAAAAAGGTTTTTTGATTTGATAGATGATCATGACATCACACAAGAGGATGTACTAATGAACCTTTTTGCAATATCTCTAGTAGATGATGCTAGGGATTGGTTTAAAGAATTACCTCATGGTTCAATAGGATCTATGGCTGCATTAGAGGATTGTTTTATTGAGCAGTATGGTAAGGGGGAACACAGTGACTATCATGACATGTCTAAATCTAAAAACCCTTTATCAAAACTTGAACGTGTTCATGCAGAAAAAGAAGTGATAATACAAAAGAGTCAAGAAAGGGTTGTTAAAACATTACAAGAAAATATGAGCAAAAATGAGGATGAATCTCAATATGATTTTTACATAAGGTTTTATGCTTGTATTAAGGAGTATCATATCCCTTTCTGTCCTCACGAGTTTGTTTGGACTAAATTATTTGTGGAACTTTGTTTTCTTGATTCTATAAATTTGTCAAGCTCTCAGAGGGTGGATATTATTTGGAATACTATGCAATGGATGGAACATGTATAAATTTTTTCTTCTAAAGAAATATCTGAAGTTGAAACTAGTGATATTGAATCTGAAAATGTTAAATATGTTGAATACGAATCTAGTTATGCTGATGAAGCTGAGTCTAGTGATATTCAATCTAGTTATTATGATTTTGAAGATGAGTCCACTTATGCTGAAAGTTTTTCTGATTTTGATACTGATGATGAACTTTGTGAGTAGCAAGACAGTGAAAATATTTTGTGTGGAAAACAAGATGATAACTATGATGCAAATGTGAGTGTCTGTAGTGATTTCTTTACACAAGATGATATGGTATGAGAGATCTCACTCCATGATTCTGATAAGGAATAAATTTGCAGCATCAAGCAAGAAAATAGTGAGGGTAAACAAGATTGTCAATCCTTGCTAAGCAGTGAGAAAATCTCAAATTTTTTAAGTGTTGATATTCAAAGGTGTGTATCTAAAAATGATTCTTAAATTTCATACCCCATGGATATAGGTTTTGATATTGATAATATTGCTGAGAGTGTCAAAAATGACTATGAAAATGCTGATTGTGAATGTGTTTCACTTCACACATATTGAGTTTGATAAGGAATATGCATCAAATAGTCAGAGTTTTGATACCTATATTTCTGATTTTTCATGTACTTCCATGTCGCTAAGCCACAATCAGGTTAAATATGCTATGTTAGATGATGAAAGCATCAGATTTATTTTAGATTTAAGGGATAAAGAGACTCCAGATATCATGTTGAGCACTGACTGGGACAGTTGTCTAGATTTTAAATATTTTTCAGATTCTAAATTTTCCAATGAACCATTAAGGAATAGTCCTCTAGTTGCTCAAGAGTCATATGTTTATGATGAGTATAATGATGTTTTCCTTCCCACCCACCAGCAAGTTTTGGTTTTGTATCATGTTGATAATTTGCAGGAAGGTATTGATGAAGATTCTTATTTGAATATACAAGCCACTGTTAAGATGCAGGATAGTAATCCTTGTGAGAAAAAGAGTATGGATTATGATATGGGATTACCATTGTTTGATAGTGAAGATGATGAATCTTGCTCCTTTGATTTATCTCCTCCTGTAAAAGTTCAAAATCACTTGCATAAGATCCATGATGTCAATAATGAGCTTAACTTTGACAGTGAAGATATTATTGTTCCTTATCTTTTGAACAATGAGCCAGATCATATTCCAAGTGGTGAATGTTTTCAGTATTGCATAAGCTGCAGTATGTTGATTTATCATTTGATTTGCAAAATATTGATGTGGATGGATTTAGTAGTGTTAAACCAAGTAATCTGGCAGATTTTGAGTGCTTTATTTTTTAGCCAGAAGGTGATTTTCAGAGATATGGCATTGAACCAAGTATTGATGATTACTGCATTGAAACTCAGTTTTTGCTAAATAATAAATGCATTATGCATATGCTACATCCTTCTCAGAATTGGTATGATTTCCACTTTAGCTCTAAAATGGATTATTCTGATATTTTTGTCTTGAGCTAATGGAGAGTGCAAATAAAATAGATCAGATGCATGAAAATGACAGTTTCAGCTTATCTCTGATTTATGAAGATGAAAACCAGGTGTATGACAGAGGTAAGAGCCAATTTTAGTTTTTGGGCTTCGGGCCTTTTTGTAAATAGTGTGCATATTGTATAGTCACTTTCCCTTTTAGTTGTGTGTTTTCTTTCAGTAAGAGGTACCTGATTTTTGAGATAAGAGAGAAGGGAAAGGTGAAGAGGAGTTTTGAGAGAAAGGAGAAGTAAGAGAGAGGAAAAGAAGGTCTGATTTATTTTATAGGTGGTCTAATTCTACCATGAGATTATGAAAGTTATTTGCATGCCTGCATGGGGCACACATCCACAGTCAGAGCCACTGTTGGTACTCAAAAATACAATAGGGTTTTTGAGTACCTTGTTAAAATTCTTGCATTCTGACCCCTTATAAGTACTTTTTGAGCCTATTTTCCCTGATGGAATTCTAAATTTTTTCATACATGTTAGGTGTTCATCATTCTTATTTTGGCATATGAAGTCATCCCAGCTCACCAGTTTCAATTTTTGAGTCAGTTAGTGATGTCTTGTTTTGAGCACTTGTCCATTCTGAATTTGTTGTTAAAGTGTCATTTTGTTGTAACATGCATAGTTTGCATCTAAATAAATTACATCCTTTTTTTCTTCATGGCTCATCATTTTGGGAATGTTTAACATGTATATCAAAGATCTTATGTTCCAAAACCCAAGCCATTTCAATTTGGTTTGATAGGTTTTTAGATTCCCTAAAGTTAGTTCTCCAGAACTGTCTAGTTTCTCTGTTATACCCAGATTGTTGTATAGCTTACTTTGAGCTTCTGTAAGTTGTATTCGGTTGAATGCCCTGCATAATTGAGTACTCCCCCATGTTGTAAATATGAAAGTGTACCTATTTGAAGTGTTTCAGACTCATAAAAATCTAGTTATCCACTTTCCCAACTTGATTCCCAATCCAAATTATGCATATTCATTAGGTTTGAATTCATAAAAGTGTTTTAAGTGCTAACTTTGCAGATTAGTACCGGTTGGTCAGTTCATCATTAGAGAAAGTTACTTGAACATATATATTCCATGTGTGAAGGTGTATCATGTTCCAAAATTTTAGATTTTGAAGGACCATTCTTGATGAGTTTATGAATTCAAATTTGAAGGATTTTTTTGCAGTTTGCCAATCCTGAACAAAATAAAGTTTACAGAATGGTCATTTTCATAGAATGATAACTTTTTTTCTGAAAGTTGTTTTCAAGAACCAATTATGGAACCATTCTCATTAGATGTGGATGTACTACTATGAACGATGGTGGATTATCAGAGCATATTTTGGTAACCTTGCAATGACCAATCTAAATGAATGAGATTTATGTTGTTTCTGTGTTTGTACTTGCACAGTATTCTGGAGTTGCAACATTTGATCAGTTGCACCTTGTACCTGAAGTTGAATCTGGCGAAGCCTTTTTATGTGCACTTTCATTATTGATGAATGAATCAATCTACCAAGTGATGGCCCCTCAGAAATTAAACTAGTGTCTTTCCAAGTTGCATTTCTGGCATTGTTTGCATAAGTTTGAAAACTTTCAATTTACAAAGTATAGTGAAATTGCTTACTTTGAGTGGTATTATCTTTTGGCTCTAATGTTTTCAAGAAGATCCACTTGATGACAATTTCTTAGATGCTAGAGATGAATGTGCTATCTGGTTCCCATGGTTGCAAAGTTGTATTCAGTCAATTTTCAAGGCTCGATCCAGAGGCTACTTGCCATTAATAAAGCCAATTTGGAGAAATGTAATAAATTGTTTTTAAAGCCCACCAGTTTGTTACTTTGTGGACTGATTGTGAAATGGTTTATACCTACAAAGTGAAAGCATTTCTGAGGCATATGAAATTTTTGAAAGAGTGCCAAGGTGGTACAATGCTAAATTCTACAAATATATTAGCATCCTCCTTCACAGGAGACAAATTAGAAAGTCAACACATGAATATAAAAAGGGAGCATTGCATGGAATTTTGATAGGCTGAAGGGAGATAATGCATCATAAGGTTGCGCATTAAAAAGTTGAAACAAATGGAATGACATCCATGGAATGAATGCAGATGTCATTATTACATGCAAAGTCAGAGGCTGCATAATCAGAAGGAGTCCATCACATGGTTACAAACAAAGAATTCAAAACTTTAAAAAAAAACAAAGTAAATAGCATTGATTGTGCACCATTTTGGGAGGCTGTAAAGAACAGTGTAAACACCAAATTTCATGGAGGTTTTCAAAATAATTAACCATATTGTATAATGTTCTACGCACTTGAGACGAGAGATGAAAGTTTATAAAACATTAAAAATTGCAAAATCCAATGCAAGGGCTGCCTGCGCATTCAGTAGCAAGGGTTTTTTAAACATTTTAAATACATTTCAAAATATACCATATGCATGCTAGCGCAGTATTTGTATGAATGTTGTTTAAAATATTAAGCAACAAAAAACAAAGCCAAGTTGGAGGATTGTGCATCCTTGAGGATACCCTATGCAACTTATGGAGGACTCCCCAAACATTCAAAACACTTTGCAAGTGCAATTTGTAGATGACAGGAGGAGTAAAGGAGGTGAAATGTTTTACAAACATTCAGACAAATGCATTTGGAAATTTAAAGAAACCCAATTGCTGTGTAGCATGCCATAAAGAGAAGAAGACCAGCGTAGGAGTTTGGAGAGCAGCCCATGTAGCAATGAGGTAAAACAAGTTTTTAATAAAACAAAACAAATGCTAGTAATCAATGGGGTTTGTGTGGGAGAACAAGGGAGCCAGCGCATACATTAAATGAATTTTCAAACATTTGAAAGAAAATCATATGGAAATGCTACGTGGAAATTGGGTGGAGAATTTGAAGATTTTTTAAAGCTAAAAAATGCAAAGCCATTTCCATATCCCGCGCAGACAAGAATGAAGGGATTTGAAGATTTTAAAGTTTTAAAACAATAAACTACATGCCATTACCTACACTGGAAGTAGAAATGCATATTTGGGCATTCATTTCAAAGTTTGTTAAACTTTAAAAGTCCAAAAATAGTTGCATAGCAAGAGAAGCCCGCGTGCAACATATATAGAGGCTTAAAACTTCATAAACTTAAAATGATAATATCCCACATGTATGGGGTTTGGAGAGTTTTCAGTATTCAAATATGGAAGTGCACAGTTTATGAAATGAATAAGAAGTGAAGAGGCCACTTGGTGGGCCCCTTGGCTAGAGAACTTAGTGCGCTGTGGGCCCCATTATTTTGAAACAAAAAATAGAGAAGGCTTAAAAAACTTTAAAAATTTAGTCCTACATTGGCCATGTTGGGGAAATTCAAAGTGTTTATAACCAAGATGAAAAACATATACAAATGTGAAGCAGAGCAGGAGGCTCTCTTCATGCATGTGTATGACAGATGGTGGTGCATTGGGAAGCATTACCAGGTGACAAAGACAAAATTTTGTAAACAAGTGGTGTCGAGGATGACGAGGCTGATGGGACACGTGGTGGGCAGTCGCATAGTTGTGAGGAGATAATTGCCAGGCCTAAAAACCACTGAGACTTAGAGATAACTGCCACTCGTGAGGTCACAGAAGGTTTCTAGTTAGCTGTCAGAGAAGTAGAGACCACGTGACTGTGCAGTCACAAGGTCGCCTAAAGAAGCTGTGGTTAAGAGAAAACTGTGGAGACTTAGAGACTAACTACCAAGATAACCGGGTCACCAAGTCTTCAGATCTAAGCACGGTTAATGAATTCTTGTGGAGACTTAGAGACTGCACTGTTCAAGATAATCAGGGTTAAGAAGGAGTTTGCACAACCAGTTAGGAGCAGCCAGCCAATGTGTGACAAGTGTCAAATTCTGGTGAGATCTGGATATAAAAGGCATAAAGTTGAATTTCAAAATGGAAATGTGTAGGATAAATGAATTTAAAAATAAATGTTTGTACAATATATTAAAGATGAATATAAATTCAGATTTGAGAGGGAATGAGACAAAGTGAAAAGATTAAATATTGTGCAAAGTGGAAATATTAAAATAATATATTTGTCTCTTCCATAGTTTTATGCAATATTAGTTTTTCAAAACTTGAAACAAGCTTTCACGAAGGGATTTTGAGCAAGGATGAAATCATATTTGCAAGAAAATATAATAAGATTCAGAAGGCTTCTCAGTGGTAGAACCAAGTTTGATTTTCAGAGGGTAAGATTAGATTTCTTTTTGGAGAGAAAAGGCAAGTGAGATCAGATTGCAAAGAGGATAGATGTTTATCAGGCATGAGCTTTAGGGTTTCTTTTGCTTCTATATATTCTCTTCTTCTCTCAATTTTAGGGGTTCCTATTGCTACTCTATTTTTGGGGGGTTCTGAATCTATTCAGTTTCTCTTCAAAAGTTTCAGAGCAGGTCCCAAATGATGGAAGATAATTGTAAGGCAGACTAGTAAATTTTGAGTCTAAACCTCTGTACAATTTTTGGTCTATTGTATCCATTTGAATTAGTAAGACATTAACGAATACATTGCAATCTCTATTTTACATGTTAGGTTGTCTCTTTGTATTTTTTTTCAAGATCTTGTATGTCTATTTGTAAGGCATTTAGATATACCGATTAGAAGGTGATTGTGCAGTCATTTGTCAGGTCCTTCAAGGAAGGAATAATTCTTTCAAGTGATACCAGAGAGCTGCATATTAGTATTAAGATCTTATTTACAAAGGTGTAGGAGTGAGAGGATAGTCTATAAGGCATTCTATCTAGGTGTAGTCTCATTAGTCACCTTATTGTGGAGTTATACCGATATTGACCCTTTTCCCTTAGGATTAGGCACTGGTTTATGGTTTGGCAAGAAGTTGTTCCTCATCTGATAAAATAAATCAATTACACTTTAGTTACTAAGAACACATAAGCTGAATTCAAGTGTATTGTATCAGCCAGATATAATTCAGTTTGTTGGTTCCTTGAAGAGTGAATCACTAGGTTAACCCTCCTTAAAAGGAAAAAGAATGAGAATCCTTATTATCCACTAAAATACTGAATTATCAGTAATCTTTCTAAAGGTAATAGCTGACTAAGTTTGTGGAGATTTAAAAATAAGGAGGATCTTATCCAATCCTCATCAATTAACCTTTCTCTTGCATAAAATAGGATTTTGCATTCAAGTATACAAGTATAATGTCATATTAAAGTTTTTCTAGAAGAAAAAGTGCTAACAGGAATTATGGGGTGAGTCAACTCGCCTTATAATAGAAAAAATCTAATGAAACATTATCCAACTATAGCTCTTTGTCAAACCTTCTTGTAGTTATCTCTACAATAACACCACCTATTTGTTGCATATAGAAAATAGGAAAGATGTTGGAGAAAAAGGGTTTGACTTGGCCAAACCCTTATTTAGGATTTGTTACCCAAATTTCCCATCCTATCCAATTTTGGCTACAAGTAGATTAAATGAGGCTCCCACAAGTGTAGAGCCCAGCTTGTATGGTTTCTGTCATGTTTCTTGGTCTTTATCTTGTTCTCTGCATATTTCTAGGTCTGGTTTTAGCCCTTATTCATGTCTTGAAAAACCTATTCAAGATTTTTAAACCCTAGTTCTTGGTGGCCCGGTCTAATTATTTGTTACTTTTCCATGCCACTTAAGTTCTTATTTTTCATGTGCCTTACTGCCTTGTCTCTTATCTCCTAATCTCGCAATCATGACAGAATATTCTTTCCCATTTAGCGACTTGGCACGAACCTTTATCTCTTAATCTCAAAATGGAAAGGAATATGTTAAAAGATCTCGAGATTACACACAGGTTGTTGATCAGGCTTTGTTCTTTCTTTGATATGAGGGTTGGCGCTAGATCTCACAATGTTTCAAATAATTCATGGGAGTTATCAAGATTCAGCATAGATCGTTGATCTTGTTCTAATCATGTGGATGGAACTAGATCTCGTAATGTAACCTATGATCAAGCCATGTCAAGTTGAGGTTTATTGCCAGATTCAGAGGTAAGCATGTTGCATGATCTCCAAATGGAACTAAAGTTAAGGAAAACCTTATGAGATTACGCGTGAGCCATTGATCAAGATTGAGATTAGTGGTTCTCACTAAGTCGCTAGACGAATTCAAGATTGGCATTTCTATTCCAAGATTCAGCACAAGCCGTTGATCAAGTTCTAATCCTACGGTAGTCGGCAGATCTCGTGATCAAAATAGAGTCAAGAAATGCATTTCAAGATCATGAGACAACCTTGTCACTGTATCTCCATATTTAATCAGAGTTAAAGTCTAGTTCAAAGGTTGCTTTATCTTCAGATCTCTAGATAGACCCAAGTTAAGATCAAGTCAAGTAAAGTTAAAATGGACTAGCCAAGGTTAAAATGTGAGCCATCGATGCTGAGATGATCTTAGGTCTAGCACTAGATCTTGTGGGGTAGTTCCACAATAGTGTGTCCCACTTTTTTGAATGTCCTAATTTTTACTGAAATTACACATTTTTAAGAAATATTATGATTTAAGCCTAGAGAGGTCCAATTTGAAAGAGTAAATTGAAAATGGTTAGATAAAATCCCCATGGATCAAACTCTCTTTTGTATAATCTCTTTGCTCCTCACTTACACTTGTAATCGAGTGTCCTTTGCACCCATCAAAATGTTGTTTAAAAATCACTTTGACATTAACTTTTTGTGGGATCAAATGAATTCATATGAAAAACCCAAAAACAAGATGATAGTACTCAGAGAAAGCTTTCTAATGATTATGATTTTTCTATATGGGTATGTGCACCAAGTTGTGGACCAAAAAGGGGAGTATAAGTGGACACATTTTTTTTGAAATCGGGTAAACCTGAACTTGGAACAGGTGTTTGAGGGTCATGCACTCAAAATAAGAACATGTATAAAAAATAAAAATTGTAGTACTCTGAATCTAGTTTCTAAAATACTAATTTTTTTTTAAAAATGATATGGTTAAGAGGGTCAAACCTTGTGTGCACAAAAATATGTTCCTGATGTTTTTAGAAAAACATAACATATTTGTTTTCGTGCGCAGTACAAAATATATAGTTATATTCAGTATTTTTTAAATCCCTTTGGTAGGATGATAGGTAAGAGTGAGATATAGAAGTTGTGTATTTTTTTGTAATTTTTCGATGAGTATTTTTTTTCTGTGATTTTTTGAAGTGATCGCATCCAGAAAATTTGGTATCTGTTCATGCGCTAGGCATAACTTGCATCAAAATAATCGAAAATGAAAACTTTTTTTTTTAAAGTGTATAGAATCAAGTGTAGAAAAATAATATTTAATTTATTTTTAATTTTATTAAGTATATCCAAAGATATTAAAAAATGGTAGACATATGTCTGTGAGGACAATCAAGACATTGGTAAAGAAAATCAAAGTTTACTATGCTAATGTTGTCCAAAAATAGAAAAATTTATATAGTTAGAAAGATAAGAAGACATATGAGATTATGGTGAAAATTATAGAGCTGCGGTGTTGACAAATTGCAAACCTGATGAAGATAAAGTTGAGAATTCATCTTACAAGATGAAAAAATGTCTAAAAGAACAAAAATGGAGGGAAAACAAGCCTCCAAGCCTTTAGGTCATTTTCCAAAGCACTTCCCAAGCCGTAATCCGATTGGGTTTCAAAATTTAAAATAACCTAATTAGGTTCTGAAAAGCGAAAAGTACTTCAATACCTGATCGGATTTTGAAGAAGTAAAAATTATGCATTTTATTCTCCATAACCCAATCGGGTTTTGAAGAAACTAAAGTAGGCTTTGCTCTAGAAGCCATAATTTCCACATATGGAGTCCGATTGAATCCATTAAAAAAGTGTAGGAAGATATTGAGATGATCTAACACATGATTAACCTATGATTATTTTTAGGCATCAACATTTGTTTTTCCATCCATTTGAATCAAGTAAGGTATAAAATAGGTACTCATTATTTCCCATACATGCAATCTATAGGAAAATCAGTATGCTCTCTCTCTCTCTCTCTCTCTCAGAGAGAGGTTGGGGAGTGTGAGATAATATGCTAAGGAGCGGGGGAGAGGGGGAGAGAGAGGGTAGAGAGAGAGAGAGCATACTTATTTTCCTATACATTGCATGTAATATAAATAATGAGTACCTATTTTATACCTTAATTGATTAAAATGGATGTCAGAAAAATGTTGATGACTAAAGATGATCATAGGTTAATCATGTGTTAGATCGACTCAAGATTTTTTCTATGCTTTTTGAATGGAGTCAATCAGACTCTGTATGTGGAAGTTATGGCTTCCAGAGCAAAGCCTATTTTAATTCTTCATAACCCGATTGGGTTATGGAGAATAAATGCATAATTTTGACTTCTTCAAAACCCGATCGAGTTATTTGAAATTTAGAAACCCGATTGGGTTCTGAGTCAGATTGAGTTTTTTTTTCAGTATCTTGATCAGGTTATATGAAATTTCAATTTTTTTTAAAGATGTGTCCACTTTTTTGGTTCACAACTTGGTGCACATACCCATATTTTGGGTTTATTATGACTTTGATTTTTAAGTTTTACTAAACGTAGGTTGTCTGACCATTTAGCTTCTTTGTTTAAGATTTCTACAAAAATAGTAAATTAGGAAAAAAAATTGTGAAAAATATCTAGGAAAGAGGTATTTATGTTACCTTTCTATCAAAAAAAAAAATGAACCCCGATAAATACACATGAAGTTAGGGCAATCCAAATGAACCTATGTCCAAATTCTAATTATTATCACTTTATAAATCAATAAACTAGGAAATATTCAACCAAATCGAATGAAACTAATTGGATTCTCTAGATATTGGTGTTACAAACGAAACTTCAAAAGAATTATATTCTTATACATTTTTAAAAGAAATGTTATGTTGATCAAAGTGAGAGTCACTCTTGAAAAATGCTGATTTTTCAATCAAAAAAATATTTGAAGGAGAAGTAAAAATGGATACAAATCAATTCCAATAAAATAAAATAAAATATTTTAAAAATAGAAACAAAATTCTAAAGTCACTAGTTTACATCATCTTCAAATTATTAAGGCCCCATTTGGTTGAGGGGTGGAATTGGATTTTGATGCCCAAAACCAAGTTTTGGGTTCAAATCTGTCGTTTGGTGCGTTAAAACAATAACCCGAATATAGTTTCCATCTTCCAATTTCAGGCTAAAATGAGGGTTTCCAACTTCCACCAAAATAGGCGGAATACAATTTCAAAACCTGGTTTTATGTTTTTTTGAACCCGATTTTAATTGGCCATTGGGTCCGAATCTTATTGCATTGCGATCTTGGATTGGAAATTTTATGGAAGGCAATGGATTTTTGTTTTCTATTTTTGGCAAATTTGCAGATAGTTTCTTGAATCCGTGAAAATTGTGAGAGTGATTCAACTTTAATCCACTCAGAATCCACTCATTTTCTATGATGGAGGGAAAATTATTGTGATTGGGGGAGTTCATGAATTGGAAGAAATCCATTGAGCATGGAGATGCTTGACTTGAATTTAGGAGAATCAGAAATGTGTGATCCTTTGCCAAGGGAATTCAAACATAGCGCTTCAGCCACCTAGATTTCTTCGTATGCCATTAATGGAAAGGTTTATGTATTGGAAAAATTTAACGGGGATTTCAGTTGTTATGAGTTGCAGAGCAAGTAGTGGGGAAAGGTAATCAATGTGAGACTGTTCTCGTTCTCTTCTTTGGAATGTCTTAAATATTTCTATTTAGCTTGCAGGGTTGAATTGGTTTTAGGTGCATTGATGATAGAAAATGGAGAAATAAGTTTGCAGATGTGAATTTTGGAGGAGAATAATTTGGCGTGCAAAGAGTGCACTGAATTATGAATGCCCGATGCGATGTTGAAATGGATCATAGGTGGAGAATGGGGGAGGAAGAGAGAGAAATAAGAAGATAAATACTCAACATAAGTAGAGTAGATCGAATGCAGGGGCGCAGGAGATTTGGTTTACGTATCTAGGAAGGCTTTTTTGCTTGTTTGATTTTGATTCCAATTTGAAATTGTAGAACCAAACAAAGAAGATGGATTGTCTTAGTCATCTTCCAGGTCAACCAAACAGTCCAGACTATCTTCCGAATACACAAAACTAGAATCTCAAAACCTTATTTTGAGATAATCAGGTTTTGAGTCAAATTCTAATTCCTCAACCAAACGGGGACTAATGGTTTTGTAGAAATAGGTTTTCGAAAGTGATTTTTTTTTCAAAATATTCATTTCAGTTTCAAAGTTGGCCAAAAAGTGGGACACGATATTGTGGGATCACTCCATGATAAACTTAAGGTTAGATCAAATATTTAGAGATCTAGAGATAGTCGTTGTCACTGAATCTCTAGATTAAATTGTGGTCAGACAGTTAAGTCAAGTTCCATTCAGAGTTTGCAAGGATAAGATCTTGCTTGTTGATCAGAGGAAGGGTTTATGGTTGGCGCTAGATCACTGGAAAAAGTCAAAGTCAGCTAAGGCATTTAGAGATTTAGCACAGGCCATTGATGCAATCTTGATCTTGCGGTTGTCGCTTAATCTTGTGATAGAATCAGAGTTAAAGAAATGATCTAGCAACTTGGAGATACAAAGGATTTTAGGTACCTAGGGTTAAAATCTTGTTAAAGATGACTTACGGGCTAAGATTAGAAGGTAAAGTAAAGACCGATCAAGTCTTATTTGATCGGACATACATCATTTAGCCTTAAGAAAATTTGATCGACATCTAGTGTCTAAGGCATTACATCATGATGACATCTGGCATAGATGACATCATGGGTCACGGGTTGAAAAGATAAAGTAAAGACACAACAAGTAAACAAGATCTAACAATAAACGTAAAACCTCAAAGACCAAGATGAATATGTATACCCATTGAGGCATCAGGCCTACTTGCCACATGTTCAAGTCAGATCGAAGGTCAGCGCCAAAGGCAAGATAAAGATAAGGCAATTTACTTTCGATATGACAGTCAGCGCTATGCCTCAAAGGGGAAGATCAAGGAAGTTATCATTTGAGACAATGTGATAGGGTGCCACATGTTTGAAACAAATCTGAGTTCGAAGACAAAATAAATATAAAGATAAAGATCTACGGCTACATTTTAAATGGAAAACCAAGTTTTTTCCTAGGTTTTTTTTTACAGAGGGACCTAAGGGGTCCTAACACATGAGAAGGTGTACTAGGACCCCTTAGGTCCATCTGTAACCCCTAGGGAAACATTAGAACACTCAAGTGTGTCCCAAGGGTCCGAATAACCCCTTGGGACACACTTGAGTGTTGAAATGTGTCGAAGGGGGTCATTGGGAATTCCTAGGGGCCCTAACACACAAGAAGGTGTACTAGGACCCCTTAGGTCCCTCTGTGACCCCTGGTGACACACTAAATCACTTAAGTGTGTCTGAAGGGGTCATACGAACCCTTGTGACACACTTGAGTGTTCAAATATGTCAAAATGGGTCATGGGGACTTCCTAGGGGTCCTAACACGTGAGAAGGTGTATTAGGACCCATTAGGACCCTCTCTGGCCCCCAAGGACACATTGGAACACTCAAGTATGTTCCACAGGGTTGTAGGACCCCTTGGGACACAATTGAGTGTTCCAATGTGTCCATGGGGGTCAAAGAGGGACTTCCTAGGGGTTATAATGTGTAAGAAGGTGTTCTAGAATCCCCTTAGGTCCCTCTTTGACTCTCATCGACACATTGGAACACTCAAGTGTGATCCAAGGGGTCCTACGACCTGTTGGGACACACTTCAATGTTCCAATATGTCCCCAGGGGTTAAAGAGGGACTTCTTAGGGGTCCTAACGTGTGAGAAGGTGTACTAGGACCCCTTAGGACCCTTTGTGACCCCAGTGGACACATTAGAACACTCAAGTGTGTCTCAAGGGGTCCTACGACCTCTTGGGACAAACTTGAGTGTTCCAATATGTTGAAAGGGGTCATGGGGACTTTCTCGGGGTCCTAACGCATGAGAAGGTGTACTAGGACCCATTAGGACCCTCTTTTACCCTTGGGGACACATTGGAACACTCACGTGTGTCCCAAGGGGTCCTACGACCTGTTGGGACACACTTGTGTGTTCTAATGTTTCAAAAGGGGTCATGGGGTCTTCTTAGGGGTCCTAATATGTGAGAAGGTGTACTAGGACTCCTTAGGACCCTTTTGAACCCTGGGGAAACATTGGACCACTCAAGTGTGTCCCAAGGGGTCCTACAACCTCTTGAGAAACACTTGAGTGTTCCAATTTGTCGAAAGGGGTCATGGGGATTTCCTAGGGGTCCTATGACTATGATAAGGTGTACTAGGACACCTTAGATTTCTCTTTGAGCCCTGAGAACACATTGGAACACTCCATTATGTCTCCAGGGGTCCTATAACCTCTTGGGACACACTTGAGTGTTTCAATGTTTCAAAAGGGGTCATAGGAAGTCCCCATGACACCTTTTGACACATTAGAACACTCAAGTGTGTCCCAAGAGGTTGTAGGACTCCTTGGGACACACTTGAGTCTTCTAATGTGTCCTCGAGGGTCAAAGAAGGACCTAAGGGGTCCTAGTACACCTTCTCATGTGTTAGGACCCCTAGGAACACCCCATGACCCCTTTCGACACATTATAACACTCAAGTGTATCCCATGAGGTTGTAGGACCCCTTGGGACACACTTGAGTGTTGGAGTGTGTCCCTGGGGGTCCAAGAGGTTCCTAAGGGTTCCTAGTACACCTTCGCATGTTTTAGGACCCCTAAGAAGACTCTTTGACCTCTGGGGACACATTAGAACACTCAAGTGTGTCTCAAGAGGCCCTATGACCTCTTAGGAAACACTTGAGTGTTCCAATGTGTCAAAATGGGTCATGGGAACTTCATAGGGGTCCTACAACCATGATAAGGTGTACTAGGACCCCTTAGGTACCTCTTTGACCCTGAAAACACATTGGAACACTCAATTGTGTCCCAAAAAGTTCTATGGCCTCTTAGGACACACTTGAGTGTTCCAATGTGTCGAAAAGGGTCATGGGAAGCCCCATGACTCCTTTTGACACATTGGAATATGAAAGTGTGTCCAAAGAGGTTGTAGGACCCCTTGGGACATAATTGAGTGTTTCAATGTGTCAAAAGGGGTCATGGGGTCTTCTTAGGGGTCCTAATACATGAGAAGGTGCACGAGGACCCCTTAGGTCCCTCTTTGACCTCTGAGAATAGATTAGAAAACTCAAGTGTGTTCCAAGAGGTCCTATGACCTCTTGGGACACACTTGAGTGTTCCAATATTTCAAAAGGGTTCATGGGGTCTTCCTAGAGGTCCTAACACATGAGAAGGTGTACTAGGGCCCCTTAGGACCCTCTTTGATCCCTAGGGACACATTGGAACACTCAAGTGTGTCCCAAGGAATCCTATGACCTCTTGGGACACACTTGAGTTTTCCAATATTTCAAAAGGGGTCATGGGGTCTTCCTAGGGGTCCTGACATGTGATAAGGTGTACTAGGACCCCTTAGGACCCTCTTTGACCACCGTGGACACATTATAACACTCTTGTGTGTCCAAAGGGGTCCTACAACCCCTTTGTACATACATGAGTGTTCCAATGTTTCAAAAGGAGTCATGGGGTCTTCCTAGGGGCCCTAACACTTGAGAAGGTGTACTTGGACCCCTTAGGACCCTCTTTGACCCCCTGGGACACATTGGAACACTTGAGTGTTTCTCAAGGGGTCCTATGACCTCTTAGGACACACTTGAGTGTTCCAATATGTCAAAAGGGTTCATGGGGACTTCCTAGGGGTCCTACAACCGTGATAAGGTGTACTGGGACCCCTTAGGTCCCTCTTTGATCCCTGGGAACATATTGGAACAATAAATTTTGTCCTAAGGGGCCCTACAACCTCTTGGTACACACTTGAGTGTTCCAATATTTCAAAAGAGGTCATGGGAAGTCTCCATGACCCATTTGAAAACATTTGAACACTCAAGTGTGTCCCAAGAGGTTGTAGGACCCTTGGGATACAATTGAGTGTTCTGATGTGTCAAAAGGGGTCTTGGGGTCTTCTTAGGGGTCCTAACATGTGAGAAGGTGTACTAGGGCCCCTTAGGTCCCTCTTTGACCCCCAAGTACACATTAGAACACTCAAGTGCATCCCAAGGGGTCCTACAACCTCTTGGGACACACTTGAGTGTTCCAATGTTTCA
>MU228019.1:1145734-1186439 GCA_018584345.1 Thuja plicata
TTTTATAAACCCTGAGAAGATCAGAATAGAAACTTTCCTGTTTGAAATAAAACAACTTAGAAAAGCCAGTTAAAATAGAAAGCTTTATTGAAAAGAATTCAATAAATTGTTTTCTTCCTGTTTTAACCGTTTTATCTATTTAATTTAACATTGTTTTATTTGAATTAAATTGTTTTATTTATCTTTAAAGCACAATTAATTCAAAGTTTCTATTTTTGAATAGAAATAAGATTTTGAGAGAATATCCAATTAATTAAAGAAATATGACCTCATAATTACTTTTTCTCAATTATCTGAATATTAAATTCAATTATTGAAAATGAGGATATTTATTTAATAATTAAATATTATTTAATTCCTTTTTATGTATCTCAGCTAAAGAGGTTGAATTTAATTTGATTAAAGTACTAGGACTTTATTAATTAAATTAATTCGATCATAGGATTTGTTTAGCCAAATAGATATTTAGGAATTAAATATGATGTATGATTAATACAGATTTAGGATTTTCTGCATTTGACACTCAGGTCGAGTAGAGTCAGTGAAAACTCAGAATTGCCTAGTACAATAGGACTTTGATGATTTAGAAGAATGACAAATGCAACAAAATTGGTTAAGGTTGCAAGATGCCAATTTTGGGGTGTTACAATTAGAACACTCCAGTGTGTCGTAAGGCGTCCTACGACCCCTTGTGACACACTTGAGTGTTCCAATGTGTCCCTATGGACCAGAGAGGGTCCTAAGGGGTCCTAATACACCTTCTCATGCGTTAGGACCTCTAGGAACTCCCCATGACCCCTTTCAACACATTTGAACACTCAAGTGTGTCACAAGGGTTCTTACGACCCCTTCAAACACACTTAAGTTTTCTAATGTATCCGCGGGGGTCACAGAGGAACCTTAATCATCCTAGTACACCTTCTTATGTGTTACAACCCTTAGGAAGTCCCTCTTTGACCCGGGGGACACATTGGAACACTCAAGTGTGTCCCAAGGGGTCATAGGATAATATCGATCATATATACATATATATTAATATGTCCTATAAAATATATATTATATACACTATACTTTATTTTATTATATATACAACAATATATAATATATAATATATAATACATATCATATTGAATATATATTTTTTACTATATATTATATTGTATTATATATATACATATATATATAATAATAATAATATAAAATATATACTACATACAATTTAAATATTATGAGTCTTCTCGTCACCTTTTATATGTAAACATTGAATTATTTCATTTAGGTCCTGCCATTTGTTCAGGTACCCAAAAATATCGAGTACCTTAAAATATTGGGTACCCGATATTAAACTGGTGTAACTTTTACAAAAATATTCCCTGCCCCCACAGACCAGAGAATTACATAATTTTAGACCTTTTTCATGGGTTTCAGATGTGTTTTAGATTTAAAAAAGTGATTTGGGGCCCATTTTTTGAAAGTTAGTTAATTTAAGTTGTTTTCTGTCAACTTTTGGTCTCACCATGGGAAGCAGCAGTCGTCAAAAGTACAAACAAAAGAGGAATGTGATGGATGAAGAAATTCAAGCATATAGGGAAAATGATAGGGAAAATCACCAAATAAAGGGAAAAGGTATGTTAAACATTAATCAAGGTGACCTCATAAATGTAGTTGCAAGTGAAGAGGATGTTGAATTTGAAAATAATATGGAAATTAATTTTGTGATTAACAATGTATAGAGTGAAGATGAAAATATAGAGATGGAGAATGAAAATGTAGACTTGGGGAATGAAAATGTAGACTTGGGGAATGAAAATGAATGGAATGAAGATGAAAATGTACAGATGGAGATTGAAAATGTAGACTTGGGGAATTAAAATATTGCACAAAAACCACATGAACGTTACACATCTCCAAATTATATGTAAAATGAAGTCCCTTGCAATAAAATTCATCAAACTTCAAATTCGGGGCTTTCAAGAACACCTAAATGGTTAATTGAAATTAAGGAGAACATTATGAATAATCAAAAAGGAAAGAGATCACATAGAACCGTTAGGTTGTGGGTATCAAGACTTCATGATCATTTTTTTGGAAACAAGACATTGGTTGAGCAATGTCATATTTTTGTACAGTTGTTAAAGATTCAAGGAAGACCAAAGATGAAAGAAATTTAGTACTGTTGATCATGAAGCACTATTGGAGACCCTGAAGCAAAGATATGACCCTTCAAGAACACTTGACTGGGTAATAAGTTAACTCAGTGCAAGGTTTTCTATGTTCGTTAAGCTTAAATTCAACACATTAATTTCACCTTTCTTAGATTCTATTTTTGAGTCAATAAACTTGGTTTTGCATATGGCTTGTAACTTGGTGTAGGGGCACCTATGAAGACACCTAGGGTTACCATGGATCCAATCAGAGATAGGACAAAAGAATCCTTAAAGGTTAATTGGGATCTTTTGAAGCATATAATGGCAATTTGTAACAATCAATTTGATTTAAAAGTTAAATGTCCTAGAAGTCCTGTAAGGACTTAGGACCAAAATCATGTATGGGTGGCCAACAATGGCAACCAGGGATCTAAGTACAAATTTTCTCAGAAATAGGCAATGAAAACTCATAATTTTTTATTATTTAGTTATGTCATTTGCATGGTTTGAATTCTTACAAGTTCAATTGTTGTTTCTAATACTTTAAGGATATTATTTTCATCATTTCAAACAATCTTTGATGCTCTAAAAGTTCATTTGAGTCAGATTTCATCAATAGGTGTTGGCTGGCCTTTGAAAGTCATAGATTTTACTTGGCAATTTGGTCTTTTTGCAGTGAAATGGATCATTCCATGAATGACAACACTCAAATTCTCATGGAATTATGCCATTATGACTTGTACAATATTCATCTAACATGATATTTTTGAATTATTCCATTATGCACTTGTAACCTGTCAAGACAAGTTGTTTAGGGTTTGTTGGGACCCTAGGAAGTCTTGTGGTTAGCCTTGTGTCATTTGGAAGTAATTTGACCTCTTGGAGAAAGTGGAATCCCTTGGGTACACGGTGAGACCTTAGGATTGTTTTACAAAGGTGTGGAATCTTGTTGTCCAATTTGTGGAGTTCTCTAAGCCTCTGCATCATAAGTGTAGATGGATACATACATGATCGATATAGAGGATTCACTATGGAGTGAGGGCCAGTTGAAAGTAGCTACATAGTGTATCTTTCAAATGGTCTGTCTTGTTTGTTTCATCAATTCTAGCTGGCCGGGTAAATTCTATTGAAAACCCCATTCCGCCCATGAAGTCACTAGAACATTCATGACTATGCTCGACCTAGGTATCCCCAAGGTGCACTAAGCATGATTGGGAAGTGATTTTCCAAGGCTTGTATCTGAGACCTCATGAGAGGTATCGACAAACCGTTAGGGGCTACAAGATTGTGTTGTCAAGGTCTAAAACAACCTCTCTCAGTTTTGGGGGATTTGACTTCATTTAAATTTGGCAATGAAATCTCAATTGATGCCAAAAATTGCAGTGAGGGTCAGTTGAAAGTAGCTTCATAGTTTATCTTTCCAACCGTTAGTCCTGGCATCGAACCATCTGCTCGACCCAAGTGTCCCCAAGGTGCACTAAGCATAGTTGGGCAGCGATCTTCCAAGGCTCATATCTCAGACCTTGCAAGAGGTATCAACAAACCATTAGGGGATACAAGATCATGTTGCTGAGGTCTACAACAACCTCTCTCAGTTTTGGGCGATTCAACTTCATTTGAATTTGGAAAGGCAATCTCAGTTGATGCCAAAACTTGTAGTGATGGTCAGTTGAAAGTAGCTCCGTAGTGTATCTTTCAAACCGTCCATCCTGGCATCGAACCATCTACTCCATCAGCTTCATTTGGCCAGGTAAATGCTAGTGACAACCCCATTCTTCCCATGGAGCAGCTGGAACGCTCATGACCACGCTCGACCCAAATTTCCCCAAGGTGCACTAAGCACGATTGGGCAAAAATCTTCCAAGGCTCATATTTTGGACCTCGTGAGAGGTATCAAAAAAATTTCAAGGCCTATGAGATTATATTGTTGATGTCTACAACAACCTCTCTTCGGTTTGGGTGATTTGACTTTGTTTGAATTTGGCAAGGCAATCTCAATCGATACCAAAACTTGCAGTGAGAGTCAGTTGAAAGTAGCTCCATAGTGTATCTTTCAAACCATCCATCCTGGCATCAAACTATCTGCTCCATTGGCTCTATTTGGCTAGGTAAATGCTAATAATAACCCCATTCCTCCCATAGAGTCAGTGGAACACTCGTGACCATGCTTAACCCAAGTGTCCCCAAGGTGCACTAAGCATGATTGGGCAATGATCTTCTAAGGCTTGTATCTCAGACCTCATGAGAGGCATCAAAAAACCTTTAGGGGCTATTGGATTGTGTTTCCTAGGTCTACAACAACCTCTCTCAGTTCTGGAAAATTGAAATTTTTTTGAATTTGGCAAGGCAATCTCAGTCAATGCCAAAACTTATAGTGAGGGTCAGTTGAAAGTAGCTACATAGTGTATCTTTCAAACCGTCCATCCTAGCATAAAACCATCTACTCCATTAGCTCTAGTTGGCCAATTAAATGCTAGTGAAAACCCCATTCCACTCACAGAGTCACTGGAACACTCACAACCACACTCGAACCAAGTGTCCCCAAGGTGCACTAACCACGATTGGGAAGTGATCTTCCAAGGATCGTATCTTGTACCTCGTGAGAGGTATCAAAAAACTACTAGGGACTAGTGGATTGTGTTACTAATATCTACAACAACCTCTCTCATTTTTGGGCATTTTGACTTTCTTTGAATTTTGCAAGGCAATCGTAGTCTATGCCAAAATTTGCAGTGAGGGTCTGTTAAAAGTAGCTCCGTAGTATATATTTCAAACCTTCTGTCCTGGCATTGAACTATCTACTCCATTGGCTTTGGTTGGCCAGGTAAACACCACTGAAAACCTCATTCCACCCACAAAGTTACAAGAGCGCTTGTGACCATGCTCAACCCAAGTGTCCCCAAGGTGCACTAAGCACAATTGGGAACCAATCTTCCAAGGGTCATATCTCAGACCTTGTGAGAGGTATCAATAAACCATTAGGGGCTACAAGATTATGTTGTCAATTTCTACAAAAACCTCTCTCAGTTTTGGGTGATTCCTCTTCATTTGAATTTGGGAAGGCAATCTCAGTCGATGCAAAAACTTGCATTAAGGGTCAATTGAAAGTATCCCCGTAGTGTATCTTTCAAACCGTCCATCTTGAAATTGAATTTTTTGCTCCATCGGCTCCATTTGGATGGGTAAACACCAGTGACAACCCCGTTCTGCCCACGGAGTCACTAGAACGCTCGCGACCATGCTCAACCCAAGTGTCCCCAAGGTGCACTAAGCATGATTGGGAAACGATCTTCCAAGGCTTGTATCTCGGACCTCATGAGAGGTATTTAAAAACCGTTAGGGGCTACAAGATCATGTTTCCAAGATCTACAACAATATCTCTTATTTGTCAACAATTTGACTCATTTGAATTTGGCAAGGCAATCTCAGTCGATGCTAAAAATTGTAGTGAGGGTCATAAGACCAAATTGAGTTTTTTTTTCTCTAATTGGGACTAGATTATGCTACTGTCCAAAGGGGAAATGTATATGATCATTTTCTTAAATGGATTCCTTTGTAAAATAGAGCAATTAGGCCTAGGTATGTGATTGAGGAGAACAATTTTTTAGCATGATTTTACAAAACAATGTGGGTTGAGTTTGACATATGTTTTACAACTTGATAAAGGGTATCTAAAAAACTTATTAGTTTTGGGATTCCTTTTGAAATTTTGGAGAAACCAACAAAAAAATTCATTGTTGAACTTTTTGAAATAGGATTGTGCCTAGAAAGGATAATTTGGAGTTTGGAGTAGAACTATGCCAGACAAGTGGTTGGAAATTTGAAGATAGGATAAAACAAGTATTGTAAGTCCCTTGGAGGGTTTAAAATCAACATTTTTAGTGAGGATCAAGTATTTGGGTCAAAGAATCTATTTGGGCAAATGTAGATAATCAAGGAACATGAAGCATGTTTGAATGAATGGGCATGAATTTGGTAGAAGAAACTTAAGATGTGGAGTATAATGGGCCAAAGTATGATGTATTTTACCATTGATAGGTCTATTGAAGTGGTTTGGGTCTATAAGTTGATGTATTATTGAAGGAAGGATCAGAGTATTGTTATAAAACAAAGGATAATTTGAGTGATCTTGGTAATTTATTGCATCTATTATAACAAATTCAAGAAAATTGACCTATAATTTCAACAAGATATAATTTAAATCAAAATGATAATCAAATATAACTTCAAGATATAACAATAATAATCCTAGTCAAGATATAACTTCACCATTCAATTCCATAAACATGAATAGTACATGTGTATACAAAAGATGACACAAATATAACATAAAAATGAAAATGTTCTATATATAGAAAGTATCAAAAGTATCTCCATATACAAATATGGCCCATGCCATTTCAAAATGTCTACAAAATCAATGTTTCAAGGTGTACAATGTGGCATATATGCCATCTCAAAATGTCCCAAGTGGCATCTCTAAATAACCACAACTAAAACTATATCCTATGTCATAGGGGGATCATAAAAATGTAGCCTCTTTGAAGAAATATTTGGCTCTGATTGATCGTTCATCAAAAAAGAGTTCAAACCCAAGTTAGATTGCTTAGTTTATATGATTTGTACATATATATAATTCATAATTCAAATACTAATTTAATTATAAATTATAACTAAATACAAACACATGTACCTAGCCTCTCAGTCACCTACCACGATCAGGTGTCCTAACATAAGAGCTTGGTAGTGAAGGGACAATGCCACCAATACCAACTCTGACCTATAAATATATATTTGCAATAATGAGAATAGTAGAGTGGTGCAAGGACCCAAGGTACAACATAGAGTGATAAATTTATAAAATAGGATGATAGCATAATAAAATTGCAATTTGATTGAACTAAAATTAAAACTTACGTCTGCTAATCTCTCCTCTGGAATAGTGGGCCAGGTCAACAAAGATATTAAAGATTCTCGTGGGGCCTCCTTCACACTAGGAGTAACCTATGAGAATCAAAAAGATAGTCAATTATATATAAATGTACTTCAACATAACAACCTTGATTACAAAATATAAATAACAATATATAAATCTACATACAACCAGGCTATCACCCCGAATCGAGATGCATGTCAGCCGAGGCTCCTGAACCTATGTTAGTATATCGTCAAGAGCCACACCCTATACAATAAAGTGTATGTAAAATATTTATTACTACACGCAAGTGGCATACACATGCATGCATAATTAATCTTAAACACTTAATTACCTTTCCTTTGTTGACACATGAAGAAGGAACCCCCTCGTTCCCCCCACTGACATCAGCTGATACTTGCAAGAGTACAATAAGATGAAAATATATTATTAAATGTATGAGTTTTATTGCTCTAATTGATAGAGATTTAAGCATGTACACCAAATGAGATAAAAGAAACTAATGGGTACATAATTTACAATATACTGTCTAGATGTCAAGGCCAAATGAAATGGCCAAAATTAAGGAGCCATCCACCTACCTCAACTCCTCCTTTGTCATCGACTGAGCATAAATGCACCAAATATATATACATAAGTGCATGTAGTCATTAAAAATAGTCTAAATAAATAAATTATTTTAAAATTAAATAGGGCATGTGAAAAATTTATTTATAATGTTTATTCTTATCGTATCAATAGGAGTCCATGGCTCTGCATGCCCCTCCTCATCACTCTCATGAGACACAGATGCTCCATGAGGTGTTGTAGCCTCTATAGTTGTGTCTTGTGTATCCTCCTCATCAAAAATGTACTGATATGTATTAGTATTTGAAATGCTTCCAAATTTTGATGTGCCAACATCATCCACACCAGGAGGCAAAAATGACTTGGTCTGGGAGATCAACTTATCACTCAGCATGTCAATGACCCTAATAATCTTTGAGGCAGCCTTTGCATTGATATCTGGATGTTGCACTGGAGGAGGGGGTGAGACATCAGTGTGGGGGACAAAGGTAGTTTCCTTTTTGCACTGGGAAAATGGCCTAGTCTAAAGAGCTCCTCCACCTATGCCCATGTTGGGCCTCATGCTCCAATAATTTACATTGTGACCAAGCAAAAACTCAGCATACAATTTATTTATAAAAGAGAAAGGCACCTCCACATTGTTGTTGGGTGGTTTATCAAAAACCATCCATCAGTGATCCCAAAAGTGTCTACGCATTGCATCATTTGTGCACCATTTAATTAATAATTTGGGCTTTTTGGGGTCAACTTTTAATCCGGTTTTAGGATTCACAAAAATGGAGGATATATTATCTTTATTTATATTAAGGTCCGCAATCCCATCATGTCCAAGCCCATCATAAAATTGGGCATGCATATCGTCATGCCAATGAAGAGAAGCATTACGTTGTTGTGTAAGCGTGTCAATATTTTGAAGAATAGTATTTAGGGTGGCAAGCATATCAAGGTGTACACAGAAGTACCAAAAACTTATCTCCAATGAACATTTGATACATTTCCCTCCAACAACATAGTTCTTGCAGCATCTAATATTGTTCTATTTCTTCACTCTGCTATCCCATTTTGTTGTGGTGTCCTAGGTGCAGATGTCTTTTTGAATATTCCATGCTCTTCATAGTAGGTATTAAATAAATATAAAGTAAACTCACCACCTCTATCTAATCTCAAACTTGTTGTCTTCAAACCAAATTCATTCTCAACTTTTTCTTTAAATAGCTTGAATTTGTCAAATGCATCAGATTTCTCTCTCAAATATGTAACCTACATCATTCTAGAAAATTTATCAACATAAATTATAAAGTACCTTTCACCATAATAAGATCTTGCTCTTGTAGGACCACACATATATGTATGTACCAGATCCAACTTCCCTTTTTCTGAATAAGATTTGCTTTTAAAACTGCTTCTAGTCTGCTTCCCCATAACACACTCTCTACACAGTGTTAGATTGTTTCACAATCTTAGGTAGATCTCTTACAACATTTGTCATACTTTCCCTCACAATATTATCAAAGTTAACATGAAAAAATCTTATATTCCATAAAAAACTGCCATCAACAAGAAGCTTCAGATGTATTCAATTCAAATATATTACCTCTAGATTTAGTGCGAGATGCGATCAAGTCTCCTGATTTAATTTTGATAGAAAATTTCCCATCAATGAATTTCAATTGATAACCTTTGTCCACTAGATGTCCAACACTCAACAAATTATGCTTAAGTCCATCAACAAGTAGTACATTGTCATTATTAGTCAAGTTCCATCCATATAAATAGATCCAACTCCAATGATAAGCATAGGAGTATTGTCACCAAATATAACAACACCACCATCATATCTGTTCAGACTAAAAAATTATTTTTTATCTCTAGTCATATGATGTGAATAACCACTATCTATAACCCATTCAAACTTATTTTCAACACAAGATACTAAGGATTTTTCATGTATAGGTTCATCATCCTTTATAGCAATAAATTCAATTTCATCGTAATCAACATCATCATCAGAAATGCATTGACAAGCATATTAAAATTTCTTGTCTTTTGAATGTTTTGATTTTTAAAACTTAGGCTTATGTTTTTGAACCCTTGTAGGACATCAAGATCCAAAATAACCAATTTTGTTGCATGAAAAACATTTCAAAGGTAACTTGCCTTCAAATTTACCCTTTCCTCTCTTTTCTCTTCTAGCGATCAGGGCTACCACTTAATCTAGATTTCTTTCTTCCTCTTGTATATGTTCCGATTCATCAACATAGTCTCGAAGTTCTTCTCTCAAGTCACTATTGCTGGTTCTCGCAATTCCACATAAGGTCTTTTTGTTTCTATGTATAGTCGTCTTGAATGATGACTCAAATTTAGGTAAATAATCTCCTAGTTTTGTGGCCTCAAAACTATTTAGCTTTCCAATCAACATCTCTCTATTGAAGTTTGGTGTCAAAGGTATAATCTCCTCTATAGCTTGTACTTTAGTTTTGTATGCAGGTGTTAGAGATCTGAGTATCTTCACAATCACTTCTTCCTTACTATAAGTATCTCTAGAGTTTATGATGCCAGTAACCACTTATGTAATTCTCTTTGCATATGCCCTAATATTCTCTTCATCTTTCATCTTCAATGATTCCATCTTTTTCTTCCTTTTTTGTAACTTTTCCTATTTTGTAAACTTATATCCTTCATACAATGCTTCCACTCTTGTCCAAATTTCATGTGCACAATCCAAGTATTTCACTTCTATGAATTCATCTTCAAAAAGTGTGCTGTTAAATAATCCCATTGCAACCATATTACATAAAAATAAGTTCTTATCATCTTTGATAGCTTTATCCAATTCATCTTTAGTCTTTATCTTTTCCTTTCTTTTTGTGATCATCCAGTAGTTAATTCCCAAATATATAAAATGTGTTCTCATCTTGTTCTTCCAATTGTCAAATTTTTCAGGATCAAATTTATGACTATCCTTCCTATAGTAATTCATCTTCAAGATCACCTCAAGATATTAAGCTTTCTCTCTAAGGACCAGTAGCTCTGATACTAATTGTTAGGAATAACAATCCACAAGCACAACTGAGAGGGGGGGTGAATCAGTTGTGATACAAATTATTAAAATTTAAACTTTTAAAACCAAATCTTTAATGCAAATTATAACAAAGTAAATGAAAACACAATAACACAATCCTTTTTTTCAATTAAACCCTATTAAAGGTAAAACACTGGTGGGAATTAACACCCATGAATGATGTACTGAGAGTATAGTATCCCTGTTAAAAGATTTAGCCCTGTTAGGATCTTATTACAATAGTAAAGTACATAGTCCCTTTTAAAGGATAGACCATATTAGGAGTCAAGACTAACAGTGGGCTCACTACCCAAGCACACTTCCCAAAGAAGGTTAAAGCCACCCTCAAGGATTAACAATTCAAACAAGTGTATATCATAAATTAAAATCCAGTGAACTGTCTCATAGAAGCTTTCTTTTCTTGGTTAGTTCTAATGAAGTATTCTTAATCACAAACTTTGCTCTATATTTAGTAGCCAATCAAGCTTCACAGCTTCCACACTTCTCTATCTTTCAATTACCTTCTCATCATACTACTATCATATCTTTTCAAAAGAAAAGATCTCACATACATACCCTATTACAATAATTGATTAGGTCGGCCAATTAATATTTCCCAATATACAAATAATTATTTAATCCCTTGCTAAGATACACAAGGTACCTAAAACAAGTAAAAATCAATTAAAATACATCAGATATACTCCAAGATCTGCAATCCATTCTCACAATCCATAATACACGCTACATCTTTGAATTTAGCCCCAAATATATCTCCTCCAAAATACACACCATAGCTAATGTCACCAGCAATCTCATGACTATCGATCAGCAACAAACATTCCTCAATTTGTCCTCTATCATCCCTTAAGATTAAATAAGTTGAAGCATCTTCACCTATAAAATATACCTAGAAAATAGAGACCTGCTCTGTCAAGCATCACTGTCACAATCTAGAAACCAGTCTTCACTAAAACATATGTAACATCTCCAATATGAAATATTAATTAAAGCGACCTTAAGAATAAGGTCATCACACATCCTTCTTCATACTATTGTCTTCGATCATTTTGATTCATTTGTGCAGTGTCCATACACTTCTTTCAGTCATCATACAATAGTAATAATGAGTCTGTTCACTACACAAAAACATATGTTGACATCAATTACAAAACATGAATGGCCACAACATCCGTAGTACCCAATTCTGATATCATCCAACATGGCTTTTTTTTTTCATAAATAATAACATTCCTCTATGGATGTCAATAAAGGAGCACATAATTTTGGCAATGATTGTTCCACGTAATATATCATTTAATAGTCATCTACATTTAATTATAAATATTGCAGTAAAATGGTCATAATAATTATGTAATGTTTTTGTTCATTCAAATAGGTAAGTACCAAGTTAAAGATATGAATGTATATATTGTGCCTCTTATCGATGAGTTGTTGGAGTTATGGAATGGTGTCACTATGTATGGCATCTGTAAACCAATAGGACAAAGACAATTTTAATTCCATGCAATGCTCGTATGGACAATACATGATTCCCCAGGGCTAACACATTTTTATGGTATGTTATAGTGTTCAAGTTATGCATGATAATTATAATTATAAAAATTAACATATTTAATCCAATTATACATTATCTTGTAGGTCTTCAAACAAAGGGAAAATTTGCATGTCTAGTTTGTGGTCCAAAGATGAAATCTCGTCATTAAAAAAGTTTAGGAAAGCATGTGTTTGATGAGTATAGGCACTTCCTACACACAAATCATAAGTATCGAAATACGGAAAAAAAAAATTCAATAGAAAAGAAAAGACTACATCAAAGCCATGAAGAATGAAACCTTGCCTATGGAAGGTTGAATATAATAGAATTAATCATCAAGGTAGTGTCATTCCATCTAATGGATTATATTTGGAATTTATATTTTTCTATTGTGTTATGTTTACTAATGACGTAATTGATAATTGTGAAGGTCATTAAGGCATTAATGACCACCTTCCAAAGGGACTAAAAAGTTATCCCTGACAATTTAGTAGGTTTCCCTACTACGAGCAACTACAAATTGTGCATTTGTTTGATACTATAATATTGTAAAGAATATAATAGAGACATTATGGAAAATATTGGATGGAAGGCGTGACAAAGAAAAAATTGTCAGAATTTGTAGTGACATTCATGAATCCAATCATGCAATGAAAAATTTCATTAAATCAAATAGAAATGGAGACCTGATTAATATAAGTGTCATTCCTTGGTTATTAATGCACCAAAAAAGTGTAATAACCCTCCAACCCTAACGTTACCTTGCTATACTTGTTGGAAGTTAGGGAATTTTGTAGGGGATTTTATGCTTGTTTTTGATAAGTGTATCATTTTGCTTGAGGTTTTTTCATAACCCATTCTATTCCAACTATAATAAATTCACATCCTTGTTTTGACAATAATAAATGTATTCAAATACATTCCTTCATGTGCATTCATCTCTTCTTATGTTTCCATGAGATTTTAGGACCTTGATGTTAGGTGGTCACCTGGTAGATCTAAATGGTTACTATGTCAGGTATTCATTATCAATGATTATGACTACCTTTGATAAATTAGTTATAATCACTAAAGAATTGATTATAATACCTTGACGCTTATGTCCTAATTGGTCTATGAATATGGTTTCAAGATATCCTTAACAATTAGGTTCTTTATATGTTATGATTATGATTTGCATCATTATGATTATTGATCATTTATGTGATCTATTTAATTGTTAATGTTGATTAGGAGACTAACTCAATGCATATTATGATTTATGTTACAGAATTTACCTAGACCTTATTCTATATTTGATACATAATATTTTTTTATATTGGACACTTACATATTTTCTTGTATCTATGATCTGCTTGTATGGATGATGTAGAATCCTAAGTATAGTTGTTACCAAGAGTCAGCTTGACTCAGCTTCAAGGTCTTTGAATGGACCTTATAGGGTATTATCAAACCCTAACTTGAGGAAGTCACTAAGATCTTCACCTCAAGTTCTCTAGACTTGGTTCTCACCATAAAGCTACTATTTCATGCTATGCAATCTAATTTGATAGATCCACCCTCCAAGCTAAACCAACTGGTTCAACTTGAATATCGTAACAATACACACTGCACATGGAATCCATCACAAAATTCTCAAGATAATTCTCCAAATGCTTTATGTATTCACACACTCTAATCTATTATAAAATAAAATACGTTCGTTTCTATTGTCTACTCTCTCTCTTTTACAAAATATTTCAACTATATATCTATCCCTCATAAAATATCTCAAAAATATCTTGTTTTCTCTAACAACTTCAACCACCTTGCACAGTTGGCATGTTTGAGCCATAAATGATCCTCCCATCAATGGAATAGGTGTCACTAGACATCAAAGACAAAAATGACACATTGAGATCTGTTGCGGTTGACCCAAATGCTCACAAATGTCACATCATGTGTTTCCTGGGATGTTAACTGACATAACCGAGCAACGGACTGCCATTATCAGGCACAGTCCTGAGCGTCAAAGTAAACTTTGTCTTCAATACCCGAGTGCCAGTCAACAATCCAAAATTTGCAAGCAATCCCGAGCAACATCACCAAGTAACCACTCTGAGCACCAAGTGTAACCCGAGTGACATTACTGAGCGACATTCCCGAGCATTCTACACAGCATGCCCGAGAAACCTGGAGTAAACTGAGCAAGATTCCCGAGTAGCATTACCAAGCAACAAAGTTTCCCGAGCACCAGTATAACTTAATTCCACTTTACCAAATATTGGTAGCTAGAGCTTTAGTTGGATTTCCAGAGGTTTATAAGCTACCTCAACACACGCTTAAACTAGAAAGAAACTATTTAGGAACTATGGTGTTTGCTCACCAATTGACCTCGGTCATTACAAGAATGGTGGAAAAAAACACCTTACAAACCAAAAATGCTTCTATACTAGAAATGTTTCTAACCTTAGGTGCTCCTGCACCATAGTCCCCAAACAAAAATAAATCAACTTCCAGGTGATTGGAGTAAGTCAAGATTGATGCATAACTTCTTGAAATCAGTTTATTGCACCCATGTAGCCTCTGAATCAGCTTGTCCTTTTTATTTGACCAGGTGTTCCATATAGGTCTTCCTTCTAGTTTGCTTGGAAACTCTTGAATTCAAAAAAATTTCTGCCTTCAGTTTTGGTGTAATAGGTAGTTGAGTGCTCTGAGATCCTCGGTATCTGCTGTGAGATCAGAATCTCCTTCTAAAATTGGTCCTTTATAGGATACCAAATCTGCCACATTGAAAATATGAGACAATCCTATGTCTGCAGGAAGATGAAATTTATAAGCATTAGACCCATATTTTGCCAATATTGCACAAGGGCAAATCTTCCTCATCTGAAGTTTACTTGGAACTCCTTTTTGTAACCTTGCTTTGTTTAGGTGCACCATGACCCAATCTCCAATTGTAACTTGAATATCTCTTTTCCTTGCATCTACCTTCTGCCTAGTGTGAGTTTTACTCTCTATCAATGCTTCTTTAACTGAGTCATGAATCCCATACACTATTTCAAAAGGGCTCTTTCCAGTGGATCTATTTACTATATCATTGTATGCAAATTCTACTTGAGCAAGTAAAAGATCCCATGATTGTCCATACTCCTTTGTGAGGCATCTCAAAAGATTTCCTAAGCTTTGATTCACCACTTTAGACTGACCATCAATCTGTGGATGATATGCCAAGCTAAAAGAAATATTAGTACCAAGATTCTTCCATAAGGTTTTCCAAAAATGACTCATAAACTTGGAGTCTCTATCTTATACAATACTCAAAGGTAATCCATGTATCCTTACTACTTCTTGAAAGAATAGATTTTCTATGTAACATGCATCATGTGTGGTCTTGCATGGCACAAAGTGAGTCATGTTATTGAACCTATCAAAAATCACAAAGATGTTGTCCATTCACTGCTTGGTCTTTGGTAGTCCAACTACAAAATCCATACTAAGGCATTCCCATGGTCTATTTGGGATAGGAAGGGGCTGATACAATCCTGCATTAGATGAAGTCCCTTTTTCCATCTGACAAACCATACAAGTCTATACATACTTTTGGATGTCCTGATTCATTCTTGGCCAATAGTAATACCTCTTGACCAATTCTAGAGTTTTGTTCAACCCAAAATGTCCACTTAAGGAACCATTATGCTTTTATTGTACTAGGTTCTCTCTCATGGAACCTCTCGGTACACAGAGTTGTCCTCCCTTAAATAGAAGACCTTCTTGAAGAGTATACTCTGAATACTCACTATGAAAATGATTTTGATACTCTTGACATACCTTGTATGCTACTGCAAAGTCTTCATCTGCTGGATACAGATCCTTTAAGCTTTCAATGCCAATGCTCCTTAGCTAAACCTCTTGCACTATGAGTAACCTTCTACTCAATGCATCTTCTACCTTGTTCTCCACTCACTTCTTATGCTTTATGGTGAAAGTATAGGCTTGTATATACTCCACCCATTTCATATGCTTATGTCTTAGTTTATCATGTGAGCTTAGAAAACTTAAAGCCCGATTGTCGGTAAAGACTACAAATTATTTGGGAAGGAGATAATGTCATCATTTCCTTAGGGCTTGCACTAATGCATACAATTCCAAATCATATGAGGAATACTTCCTCTTTTCATCATTGAGCTTCTCACTATGAAATGCTATTTTCTTTCCTTCTTGACTCAAAACTGCACCGACAACAATATTACTAGCATCACACTCCATAATAAATAATTTGTCAAAACTAGGAAGTGTCAAGATCAGTTGAGTCACTATCCTCTTTTTTAGATTCTCAAATCCTTCATTAGCCAGCTCATTCCATTGGAACTTGGCTTTCATACCTCCTTTGATGGTATCTAAAATAGGTGCACTGATTTCACTAAACTGTTTGATGAATTTCCAGTAGAACTATTCTAAACCATGGAAGCTTCTAACTTCAATAGCTGATTTTAGTGTAGGCCAATTCAAGATTGCTTCCACCTTGCTGATATCCATCTTCAAGTTACCTTCTGAGATACCAAAACCTAGATATACTAAATCTTGCTTCATGAACTCACTCTTTTCCAAGTTGATTGTCAACTTTTCTTCATGCAATCTTTTCATTACCATTTGCAGATGTCTAATATGATCCTCTTTTGTTTTTCTAGACACTAGGATGTCATCTAAGCACACTACAACCCATTTACCAATGAATTCCTTCAAAACCTCATTCATCAACCTCATAAATGTGCTTGGGGCATTTGACAACCCAAAATGCATAACAAGCCATTCATATAGTCTGTCAGTAGTCTTAAAATTAGTCTTCCACTCATCTCCCCCTTTAATTCTGATCTGATGATACCCACTCTTAAGATCTATCTTGGAGTAATACCTAGCTCCACCAAGACAATCCATCAAATTTCTATCCTTGGTATTGGGAACTTATACCAAATAGTAATCCTATTTATGGCCCTGGAATCAGTACCATCTTTCTTTGGGGCTAGTACTGTGGGAACAACACAAGGACTTATGCTTTCTCTAATCAACCCTTGGTCAATTAGTTCTTGGATTTGGTTAGAAATCTCTGCATTTTGTTATGGGTTCATCTTATAAGCAGCTTTATTAGGAAGTGAGGCTCCTGGAATAAAGTCAATTCGATGACTAATATCTCTCTCAGGTGGTAGGATAGCTGGTTTACCATCACTAACTATGGCCTGGTATTTAGTTAACAACCTTTGGACCTCTAAAGACAACTCTTCTCTCTTATTTCACTTTCCACCTTGTGGTTTTAAAACCAAAGAAAATCCTACTCCATCCTCTTCCAATGTCTTTAAGAATTCTTTCTCACCAACCAAGAGTAGATTGGGACCTCTTTTCTTTTCTTTCTCTTCTTCAAAGGTTGAATTTACCTTGAAATTTATTCCATCCTTCTTGAAGGAATAGGAGTTCTTAACTCTATCATGCACTGTAGCATGGTCAAATTGCCAAGGTCTACCTAATAGCAGATGACACGCATCCATGGGTAGGTCATCACATATAACTCTATCCTTATACATCCCTATGGAAAATTCTATCCAATTTTGTTCATTGACTATTACATGTTGATCTTTATTCAACTAAGTAACTCTATAAGGATTAGTGTGAGGTATCCTTGTTGATTTTAACTTCTCAATAGCTTCTAAGGAAACTATATTATTAGTAGAACCTTAATCTATGATAACTTTACAGACCTTACTGAGTACCTTGCAGTTGACTCAAAACAAAGATCTTCTCTGGCTTGGCTCTTCTTTGATGGGTTCTTTGAGGAGTGCCCTCTGAACCATCAAATTCTCTCCCATCTCTGATCCTATGGGGACTTCTATAGTCTTGCTGCTAGAAGACTCTTCTTGCACATAGTTAGCTCTTTTCTCTCCTCCTTGTGAAGTAGAGTTCTTTGCAGGACACCGATATGCAGGATGCCCAAACTGTTGACAGTTAAAGCACTTCAATGAAGAGAAGTAAGATCCTCTCCCTTGGTTATCATTTCTTCCTCTTGAACTGTTATTTGAACCTCTTCCTCAGTTGTAACCACCTCTAGTGTTTCTAGATTCTTCTTGGTTCTTTGTGAGTTTGTTTTCACTATGATTCTTAGCTTCAGGATTCCTTCCTCCATATCCTCCTCTATGACCTCTATTGTCTCTTCCCCTACCTCTACTATTTGAATCTTGTTTCTTCTTGAACTTCTCTTCTACCTTTAGAGCTAGTTGATAGCATTGATGTACAATCTTGGGGCTTAAGAGACTGATCTCTTCTTGAATACTCCATTTGAGTCCATTATGGTATCTTTCCACCTTTAGCCTTTCTTTGTCCATCACATGGGACCTTAAGCATAGCTTATGAAACTCTTCTGTATAGGCATTGACTTCTAAGTTTTTATGCCTTAGATTCTACCTTTTTTTGTGCAACTACACTTTATAATCATCAGGAAGGTAATTTTCCTTAATCTTTGCCACCATACCTTTCCAACTTGTTATGGGGTTCTTTCATCCTTTTTCCCTTTCATCTTGGACAAATTTCCACCAAGTGAGAGCATTTCCTCTCAATCTTGTCTTGGCTATTCTGAATTTCTGAGCTTCAATCACACTATCACAATCAAAGTGATTTTCAATACCTTCTATCCATTCCATGATTAATTTTGGATCCATTTTGACACTAAATAGAGGCACACCTTCTAAGGACTTTCCACTCATTGCCTTCAATTCTTTCAAGAATGGCTCTTCTTGAAGCATAGGGTCTGGCTCTAGGATCATGTCCTCCTTGGCCACTAATTTACCCTTCTCATCATCTTCTCTTATCAATTCACTGAATCTTATAGTTCAAAGCTGCACTTATTCTAATTTGCATGCCATTTTGGCTAACTGTTCCTTCAGGAGTCTATTCTCCTCTCTCTTATCTCTGACGTCTCTTGCTAGCTCTGCATTGGACACCATGCTGGATGAATTTACAAACTCTTCTAAAAATCACACGCAAACAACACAAGCCTAATTCTCTAACTTTCTCTGGTACTAATCTGATGTATAATCCCAAGTGTAGTTGTTACCGAGAGTCAGCTTGACTCAGCTTCAAGGTCTCTAAATGGACCTTATAGGGTATTATCAAACCCTAACTTGAGGAATTCACTAAGATCTTCACCTCAAGTGCTCTAGACCTAGTTCTCACTATAAAGCTACTATTTCATGCTATAGAATCTAATTGGATAGATCCACCCTCCAAGCTAAACTAATTGGTTCAACCTGAATAACGTAAAAATACACACTGCACATGGAATCCATCACAAAATGCTCAAGATAATTCTCCAAATGCTTTCTGTATTCACACACTTTAATCTATTAAAAAATATGATATGTTCCTTTCTACTATCCACTCTCTCTCTTTTACAAAAGCTTTCAACTATATATCTATCCCTCAGAAAATATCTCCAAAATATCTTGTGTTCTCTAACAACTTCAACCACCTTGCACAGATGGTATGGTCGAGCCATAAATGACCCTCCCATCAATGGAATAGGTGTTATTCTCCATCAAAGACAAATATGACACATTGAGAGCTGCTGCGGTTGACCCACCCAGTCACAAATGTCACATCATGTGTCTCCTAGGCCATTAACCGACATAACCGAGCAACAAACCCCCATTATCGAGCACCAGTCCTGAGCATCAAAGTAAACTTTGTCTTCAATACCCAAGCGCCAGTCAACAACCCAAAATCTGCAAGCAACCCCAAGAAATATCATTGAGTAACCACCCCGAGCACCAAGTGTAACCCGAGCGACATTACCGAGTTACATTCTCGAGCATTCTGCACAACATACACGAGCAACCTAGAGTAAACCGAGCAAGATTCCCGAGTAGCATTACCGAGCAATAGAGTTGACCGAGCACTAGTATAACTTAGTGCCGCTTTACCAAATCTTGGTAGCTAGAGCTTTAGTTGGATTTCCAAAGGTTTATAAGCTACCCCAACACACACTTTAACTAGAAAAAAACTATTTAGCAACTATGGTGTCTGGTCACCGATTGACCTCGGTCATTACAAGAATGGTGGAACAAAACACCTTACAAACCGAATGCTTCTATCCTAGAAATGTTTCTAACCTTAGGTGCTCCTACACCAATGACTAGGGGATAAGTCATAGTTACTCACCTAGTGAGGTCCACGCGAAGCCTTGACCCTTGTCATTGTTTGCACTTTCTTCTGTATATGTATATACACATGCATATTTGTTTACTAATGCAGGTTTGTAGGTACCAAGCATCCACTTCACTTGGATCCACAGGTCTGAGTGTATCCTCAAATCCTCAATGGTTGTTGTTGTGGAGATAGTAGTAAGGCCCCTACATGAGTCTTCCTTTTTCATTATTCCAATTTAGGAACATTGGGGTTCATTCTTTGTCAGTCAACTTTCAGGTGAAAAAACCCAGATCCACCTCACCCGATTGGGAATTTTTGTAGATAGTGCCTTGTGGTCACTTGCATTTATTTGGTTGTGTGATTTTTTTATTCATTTCATTTATTTCTCCTTCTTGGGATGAATCTTAGTTGATCTTTTCTATGTTGTGTTTCAGAGTTTCATGCTTGGTCAGGAGTTTGGCTTGACTTTCCTTGTTGATTGTGGTTAACCTTGTTTGATCTTGTGGCTATCTCGATAAGTTTCATAGTTGGTTGTTATGGCCTCTTTGGATGATTAGATTTATTTTGAGGTATGTGATTTTATTCAACCTGAGTGTTATATCCTACAGTAAATATAAATAGGTAATAATATTAATGTTGTGATATATTATTTCATAATCGTATAGATTATAGTTTTTGGTATTTGGCATGTGTGTGTGTGTGTGTGTGTGTGTGTATGGGTGAATACATATATGTATATGCATATATATATATAAGTTATATGTGATTATATTTTTATTATTGTGGATATTTTTTATGGTGTATATTTTAGGATTAATCTAAAGTATAGTATTATTAATAATTAAATATTAAATAATGTGAGGTATATTATTTTCAATTGTTAATTATTAATAATGTGGATAGGTTATATATATATATATATTGATGTAATTATTAATGTCATATGCAAACATGTTATGATAATAGTACATATGTGTATGAATGAATATAAAGCATTTATTATAGTATATTTGAGTCATATATAGTTGTGAGTCTACACTTATATTAAGTTATTTAATAATGCCCTTTAGTTAAGATTTAGTTGGGAGTTTGTTACCTTTCCTTTCAACCTTTGGGAAATCTATTTATATACACTACTTTTTCATTTGGAGGAGGGAAAGTTTTGGGGTTGAAGCATTGAGGAGTGGATGACCTTACTTTTCATGGAGATTTTGGAGAAAAACTTAGGAGATGTGAGGGAGATTTTGTGAGCATATTTCTTTAAGAATTTATTGCTATCTTTTCTTTTGGGGGAGCGAATTTTTGTGAGAGTTTTAGAAGTTGAGAGAGGGATTAATTGTTGTGTATTTTTTATTTATTTCATGGAGATTTCTATAATTGGAGAGGGTTTGAATGATGTGTCTCAAGTTTGGATTGTCGTCCTCATAACGTATCCTTCTTCTTTCTTCGGTTGAATCTTCATAAGACCCGAGGTAGGGATTTAATCCCCTAATGACATTTTTTATTTGATTAAATATTAAATTATTTATATATTCTAATTATTTATGATATCTGTATTTTTCATTCCTAGAATTATTCAAAAGTTAGAGTTCTTTTTGGTGAAAATTATCATGTGTTTTCCTACGTTTTCTAGCAACCCATTTTGGAGATCTGTTATTTAAATAAAATAAATTTCATCTAGGGTTTTTATTTATTGGTTATATAGAATTTAAATTATGATATATCAAATGGGTATCTTTATGATTTCCTCTATATGGTCAAATTGATTCCCTATTATGTTATTTTGTTGGAATAATTATGTCCATTCTTTGTTCTAATTTTTAAGTTAAGTTTCTATGAATGGTACAGACTAGTATGGTCATTTACAGGTCTCAAATTGATATCAAAAATAGTTATATCTCTTATATTTAATATTTAATTGGCTTCGTACATATTTTTGTTATGTTTTGTGAAAGATACAACCATTTTAGTGAAGGCATGTATGAACCTTAACTAGGGTTTTTTGTTTTAAACCAGAAGCCATAACTTTCTTTCTCATTGTTGGATCTCCCCAAAAATTGAATTGAGAGTATTTAATTGTGTTACCTAAAAATCAAAACAAGGGATTGTCTTTATTAGTTTTTTTTGGAAGATATAGGTGACTTTTCTGTGATTACTATTCTTCACATTTAATCCTTGCTTGAAATAGATCAATTTAAGATTATTACCAAGTTTTAGGGTTTTGTATGGTTACCTGAGGCTGTTAGGAGTTTGTTTGGTTAATTTCATCTATGTGTACTTTGAATATTTTTATAATATCACTTTGATGTCTTCTTATGTGTTTGGAACATTCTGAATGTCATATTTAGGTTTAGGGTTGTCCAGTGGACTAGGGACAACATCTGTTTTCCTAAACTCAATCAAATGTTGTTATGGCATTGATATGAATTCTTGTATACTAAATAATGGAGCTATTATGTTATTATGATTCTTGTATGTGGGTTAGGTAACCTAAGTACACTAGGTGAGTGGCTCATAGTGAGGGGTCAAGGCCCTAAGTGGCTAGTACTAGGGTAACCCACTGATGAGTTATTTAATCAAGTGATAACCTAAATAAATGAAATGGGAATGGGGGAAATACACACTAATAAAGATTAATTTTTTCCTCACCCATGCTTCTAGTGATAGTGCAAACTAGGGATGGGAGTGTGAGAAGGTGCCTTTGTGATGGCACAATCAAACAACCTTGTCCTCACAAAAGGTGTTCGGTAGCAAATGTGCCTGCTTGGGGGTCAGGGCCAGAGTGGCTAGTACCAGGGTAACCCAAGGAGTGAGGGATATGTGATGATACTCACCTAGCTGGTATATTAGATTTCCTATCATTTTTAATCATTCCTCTAGCAGTCCTTATGGTCTTCTTGTCTTTCCTTTGTGTGTTGTGAATTTGGGAAAAAGTTATCACCACCTTAGGAATGTCCTAGCTTTTACCTCTTGCATGGGACTTTGGTTCTATCTCGTAGCTCAGGGGAGTGGTCCTATTTGTACCAAGAGGTTGGGTGGTTAATATTTATATAGAGGTATTGTTCATGATTCTTTGGATGATCTTATCACATGTTCCTTTTTAGATCTGCAGTTGAAGACTTCTTATTGGATATTTTATTATGTGGAGATGTACTTATGTATCTGTATTCATGTAATTTTAATCTCCTATAAGGAGTCTTTTAGTATTTATGTATTCTCAATTAAAATAAATGTATAAGGGAATGGGTAGTTCTAGGTAAAAAGATAGGGAAAAGAATGTGGTATATTGGACATGTTATTAGCATTAATAGAAAGTTTTTACATTATTTCTCCTATTCTCTTATGGTGTCCATATATAAAGGAAATGAGATCAGATATAGTTATATATAATGATGTACCACAAAAATAATGTATTATCTCTTGATGAAAGGATTGAAGGAAATTTTTGATTAGTGACTAGAATTATAAATAATGAATATTTATCAAATAATGAAATAAGATAGTAACTTTATTGTAATGTTAATGATTGGTTCATGTTTACTTGTGCATCAAAAGAGTATAGGTCATTGAAGTACCTAGGATAATTCCTACCTTAATAAATATTATTCTCTTACCTAAATTATTAGAGGAAAGTGATATAAAGGATAGTAGATGTTTATGAAATCAATATGAATTAATGACATAAATTGATAAGAGGAATAATGATGTTAGATGATTAGATTATGTTTAATGAAAGAAACACGTTACATACATTTATCTTGGTGCATTAAAATGAATGTAAATCTTTTAAGCTCTTAATTCAACGGATATCTTATGAATGTAAATAGTTTAGATAATGTTGCTTTGCAATGATGTTAGGGAACCTATGAGGACTTAAGTTGAGTAAATCTTGTATTCAAGTTGTAGAAAAGTGTTTAATTATGTTTTAGAGATATGAAGTGTAATGATGATTTTTTATTTTTATTTTTGATCGGTAAAAGGCCTAGGCCAAATAATCTATTAATAAAATTTGCAAATTTACAAAGGGCTCCATTCTCTGCGGGCACTGGTAGGAAAGAATGGAGAAGAAAACCTCCAGTCTTGCCCGAGACCTTAAGTCCAGAATTCATGATTCAATACTTTCAATACAAATTATAAGAAGGCATTCCTTCTTTTACAAAAAAAAGAAGAAGGCATTCCTTCTTAGAATTACAGGATTACACATATTAATATTGCTAGACCTTACATATTAGCTTATTGATGAAAGAGTTCCTTTTGACATTTCAAGATATAAGATCACTACTCCTTTGATACCATCTGTCCTAGGAAAGTCAAAAGAGATTGCGAGGAGGAAATCTAAAAATAGACTTCTATCCTTTATTTTATAGTTCTTTTACCAGTTTATCCTTTATCTGTAGAGCAAAAACTGCAAAACCTTGCTAAAAAACTTAGATACTAGTTAGTATTTGAGACATGTTTTAAGATTTAAGATTTACTTGATTTTGCTTACTAATCAATAATCGGCAAGACTTCTACTCTTAATAATCTTCCTATATTGCTAAAATTTAGAACATGCCATCCTCTACTGATACTGTTGTTATAAGAAAAAATAACACTGCTTAATGTGCATAGTTTTTATACATATAATGGGAGTACTTTGAAAAACTATACTTACTATTATCCTTAGAAGCCAGTATACCTTAAAAACTATACTCACTCTTTATTCTTCAAAGCCAGTATACCTTAATAAGAAGCTAATATTTAAATTCAGAACTGAAACCGTATTACATCCTTCTGACATGATTCTTATAGGACTAGAAAAGAATTTAAATGCAACCAAGTCCTACTATTTAAACCTTTGAAAATCTAAATAAACCTTCTAATAGCAAAATTTCAGTTTTAACATAATGTTCTTAGGAAATGATTCTGAGATGAAAAGCATACAGAGAGGACAGATCTAAATGGTTTACATATTTGGAAAGTACTTCCATAACTTCATTCATCATGTAGGGAGAGAGAGTCATTGTCAACATTAAAATGTCTCCTCAGAAAAGGTATATCAACATTGGTGTTTAGTTCACCCTCAGATTCCCAATTGCCTACTTGATCTTCCATAATAAAAGTGTCTATCTAGTCTGCTCCATCTGGGAGTTTAACATGAAAAAAGCTATAAAGAAAATTTAAATTTCTTCTCATTGTGGGCACCCAAGCCACAAAGAGTTTTAGGTCCTCAATTTGTAAAAAAGGGAAGGCCGGAACAGGCCTCCCTCCTACCATTGATAGATCATAAAAACATGACTTAGGAATGGTAAGGTCATCCTGGATATTAGCTAGAACTTTGTCCAAATTTCCCAAGTAAGACATCTTAAACAATCTTCTGGAAATTATACCAAGTGGGAGTTTGTCGGTACCTGCTTGGAGGGTTGAGGCTATAAATAAGGCAGGGATGTCTTGCATCTTATAGAGGTTTTGTCTTGTCCTCCCAGGCTGCCTAATAGGGTGTTACAAAAAGAAATGCTATAAAAGAATTCATACAAAAAAATTGATTTCCCATAGGATTTTCTGTGAACATAAAGAATCTCATATAAAAGAAAAGTGAATTTGGGCTAGAGATAAAAAATGCATCATTGGCATACCTTCATTAAGGTAATTCACATTCTTTTGTATTTACTATATATTTTGAAACTGCATGTACTTTTCATTGTATTATATTAATAAAAAATGAAAATATCATTTTATAATTATTGTAATACGTTCTACCTCTATCTCTCCCACATCACTTTGACAATAATGTCAAGAAAGTCATATATGATCTTGGAAAATACATGAGTTAAGTAGTGATATTTATTCAATTAGTTGTATAGATATTATATTTGCAATTTATTTTACTTGTTATGTAATATATTGTATATTATTTTGTAAAGTCTCGCTTATATATTTTTGTGTCTTGAAACTCTTGTAGGTGGTTGTCATCTAAAGAAATCCATTTAAAAGATATAAAATATTGGAAAAGAAAAATTCTTCATCTAATGTGTGAAATGCAAAAGTGTCTACCTTCAACTTTTTTAAATGCACAAGAACACTACCTCATACACCAAGTTGAGGAGATTGAATTGTGTGGACCTATACACAGAAAGCCAATGTGGATGGTTGAGAGACACTTGAAAATTTTGAAGGATTTTGTTCAACAAAGGGCACATTTTGAGGGTTCTATGGTGGAGGGATATATGGTATACTAGACTATGGTCTACATTACTTAATATCTTCCTAATTTTGTAGCAAAGATCCATGTAGATCGCATTTGGGATCCCAACCCCATTAAAAAATTAGAAGGGGAGTACTTGATGGGGAAAGGTAGATTGAAGAAACTAAGAGGTAATTTTAAGATGTTTTTGTAGTTAATTAATTCTTAATCTTCAAAATAAATCATTTGTAAGTCATCTATTTATTTTTTGTATAATTGGTTGAGAGTGGGATGCACTACATTTGTATACTCAAAACAATCTTGATTGGTTGACGATATGGATTGAACAATGTCAACATTATGGTCACACATTAACATGAGAAGGTGTGGCTTTATTCATTAAATAACCTCATCATAATGGATATTCCAATGTTACGCGAAGGGAAAATGATTTATCATATGGTTTAAGAGATAAATAGGTACGTATAAATTTATTAATCACCCATATGTTTATCAACTTATGATGAAATAATTTTGACATGTTTGACATATTATAGGTCAAACACCACAATGCTATGTGCTACAATGGTCATAAGTTTTTCATCAAAAAGTTGGTTGACACGCAGAAAACTTGTGATTCTCGGATAACTATAGGCTTTGAGGTGACTAATATTTCATCTAGAAATGACATACATCCTCAAGAGTCTCAAAATTTATACTATGGAATTTTGGATGATATACTTGAGTGTGAATTTAATTCATTCAAATTAGTTATGTTCGTCATCAAATGGTACAACCTACAACTGAATAAAAAAGATCCTGATAGAACTTTTATTGAACATGATAATGGATTTAAAATGGTTAATACAAGGTAATTTGAGCCAGTCGGGGATGAGCCCTATGTTCTTCCAAGCCAATGTGAGAAGGTATTTTTTAGAATTTATTTTTCTCAGAGGTTCCACATAAATCAAGTTGCTCACTTGTTGTTAGGCATGATCCAAGAGGAAGTCCAATAAAGTATAATGTGATGGAAGAAGAAAATACCAAAGAAGTAGAAGATGATGTAGATGATGATCATAATAAACAATTAGTTGATGATGTTCTTGACAGAAATTTTCATGAAAAAGAAGAAGAAGATGGTGATGGTGATGGTGATGGTGACAGTGATGGTGACAGTGATAGTGATTCTGACAGTGATGCTGATCCTGACACTGACTATGATGGTGATGGTGACGAGGAGGAGGATGATGATGATGATGATGATGATGATGATGATGATGATGATGGTAGTGGTGGTGGTGGTGGTGGTGGTGGTGGTGGTGATGATCATGTCGGTCATGATGATGATTTGGATGAAGAAGAAGATCAGTGACATGAATGAAACGTATGAGGTATGTGATTAGTATATTATTTATTTAATATTGATTTCTTGATAGAAATTTATTTGACTTATATGGTTACATAATTAATTCATTATGCTTTGAATTCTAGTGTCATTACATAATTAATTCATGATGTACCTTTTAATGTTTTTAATTAATGTCCCACCTCTAGTAGGTTCTAATTATAGTAGAACCATGTCATCCCAAGGAGATGGAGATAGATAGAGTGTCTATTTATGTGACATTTTTTGAACTTTGTGTTTATTTATAGAATGTCAACTATTTATTAGTTATTTGATGGATGGTGATTTAAAATATATATGTAATGTATTTCATGTTTATGATGATACATGTGACATTTTTTTAGCTCAATTCTAGTGTTGATTTCATGTATATATTTTGTATGAGGCGGCCACCCTTGGTGGAAATAGGTAATTGACTACATATATAATCAACCCTTTTGTTGAGGATACTACACAATCTACATAAAGTAAAGGTAAGGAATAATCAAATATATAATGATTATGATCATTGAATATTGTTCATGTTGTCTAATATGTAATTTTTAATTAGCATAAGATAATTGAATTACATATGCAAGAACCTAAAACCCTTTCACGAGGATCCTACATAGTCTCATGGATCGATAAGTATAAGTCAATACACCCTATAGAAATAATTTATTTAATACAGTTATCAATACTTGAGGCCCCAGTTGGAATTATTCAAATTTTAATCTCAACATCAACTTTAGGGCTGACTTCTTCATCAACATTATCCTCATTTTTAAAATATCTCTCTCATTACTAGCTATCTCTCTCATTTGATGACGTGCAAGTACCACTAAGTAGGTATTTGTTAGATGTGTCTTCCTTGAGTGAGGGGAATACAGGAATAGAAGATGAAAGTGAGACATGTAGAGGGTGTAAAATAGGGAGATCAACTAGAGGTCAAAAGATTACAAAAAAATACAATAAACACGTGGAATTTTTCTTTTCTTAAGGGGGTTCATGTTCTTATGATGATGAGACTAAAAGTGACATATGTTGGTGTTTAAAACTATTACGCTACAAAAAGAAACCAATATATCTTAAGACTGATGTTAGGAATGGTTAGATCCAAGTATGAAAGATCTATAAGATAACTGGACCAACTATAGGGTCAAGACTACCCTTTGCACTTCTGGCTCTACAAAACCAAGGCGGGTGCACCTAATCCAGACTAAACTCAATTATTTACGACACATTCTACTTTTGGATTAAACCAATAGATGAATGGTAAGTAAGTACAAAATGCCAACCTAGCATTCATTGACTCTCCACTACCATTGGTGGAAAAACAACAAGGTTGGCATTCATTTACTCTCCACTACCATTAGTGGAATAATAACAACAACTCCAAAATGTAAAGAACTTGGTTTTGAGTTTGATTTAAATTTGTGGGACAGAATATAGCCAAGCCTATCATACATATATCTCCACAGAATATACCAGTTCTAGATTAGTGCCTTATCCATTGGACAAATTCCTAAATACAATACTGAAGTTGAAACACCTTATTGGTAAATATTCAAAGCCATAAACATAAGAACTCTCAGACTACACACTATAAGATCCTCAAATAGGTATCAAGTTAGAATCAATGTAATATCCAAAGCATTTTAATTTGATCTAAGATTAAAGACTTGTGGAAAACACATATGCATAAGCAATACTTATACAGTAAGTCAAAAAACTTATAACTCAATAGATAACACAAAGGAGAGACTTAATTATGAGAAAACATATATTAAGTATGATGAAATATTGTTTCTACAACAACATGACAAGGAAATACACAGTTTAATAATATGCAAAAGATCATACAAATTTATAGTCTTCTTTAATAAATTCTAAACAACATCTTCTATATCCTAGACTAGAAATATATATAAGCCTAATGCTTTACAATATTTATTCCAATTCTCCAGCCCTTACTAAATGGTCTTGAATATTATTTTATAGGAAAAAGAATGCTACAAGATTCAGACTATTTAGGGTTAGGGTTTACAACCAATCATGTCCACATCTGATTCTATTTGTCAAGTGAAAACCCTATCTCTCCTCTTCAATCTATGCAAATATGATCTTCAATAAATTTTCCCTAATCCATGGATGTGAGCACAGTACCCTGAGGTGAAAGAAATTCCAAGGCATGACCTAGAGAGCAGCTCATATAAATGAAAAAATGACTAGGTGGCTTTGTATGCACTTATCCTCTAATTATAAAACTATATTTGTCAACTTTGGTCTTCAATGCATCTCAGTATATCAGATTTCAATCCCTTTGGTCTTCAACAGCTGTACAAACTGATCCATAAGATCAAATCTGGTCATTTATAGCTCTAAAACAAAACATCAGTCAACCGCCATGAAACCCTCTAGGTCAAAGATATTTAAATATTTGAAATTTAGTCATAACGACTATAGGTGGAATGGAAAACAATTTGGACGGTCTAGATCAAGTCGTATCACAAGTTTAAAACATATATGTTGATTCACTTTAAGTTACCTTGGCTCATGATCTGATCAGACACACGACACCAAGGCACAATGCCTTAATGGATATATCTCGATCACTTATTCTTTGGGCCATTACACTTGTCATTGGATCAAAATAAACTTGACTGATCTTTATTCTTTTCTTTACTTTGGCACCCCTTATAGATTGGCAACTTTGGTCCCACTGACATCCACATTGCACTTTTCTACTGGCTCTAAGAAATCCATTTTGTCCTCTGACCTTTGCCAACCAGGCTGGACACATGTCAAGCAGGCACAATGCCTTAAAGGTTAGATCTCAAGAATATTTTCATTGAGGCTTTGCACCATCCACATGATCAAATAAGACCTGTTTGCACTTTAATTCATCCTTTGTCCTCGGTCTTTAACCAATCTTTAAGCTACATTTTAACCTTGGTTTTATCTAGAGATTGAGAAACTGTGTAATCTCCAAGTCGCTGAACACTTTGGCTAACCCTAGATATATTTTGAGACTTCACACATAGAATACGATTAAATCATGATCGACAATTTAGGTTTAATCCTAACATTAACTTTACTTAAACTGTGATTTATTCTGAGATCACACAACTGAACATATCTTGCAATCTCCAAGTATCTGGCCTAACCATGGTTTAATTAAGAGATCACGTGCCAGCCCTAAGATTATCTTAGCATCAACAGCCACGATCTAACCTTTGCAACTATGAATCTAACTTGAATCCAACTATCTTGACCATGATCTATCTAGAGATTCAGTGACTGAAAAAAATTGTAAGTTGCTGGATAAAAAGATAACCCTAGAGCTTATTCTAAGATCACGCACATGCCACACAATTTTCATGCACATCAACAGCTCTAATATTATCCTTAGCAACTTCACTTTAAATTTATCTTGACTAGGGTTCATCTAGAGATTTTGCAACTGAAAGGGATCTTGAAGTTGATGAATATTTCTTTTAATCAAGGTTCTACTTTGAGATTTAACGCCAGCCTTCAATCTTGATCTGCATCAATGGTTTGCGTTAAGTCTCATTATCTTTCTGTACTTCAAAAAATCATCCCAAGATTAGACAGAAACCATTTGATTCTTTTTAATCCAATGACCTGCGCTTGATATTGATATATTTCACTTAACCCCAGGTGCATTCAGAGATCACATGACTGAAGGAAAAACACAACCTTGACAAGTTAATATTAACTTGTGTCAAATATGGAGATTATGCGACAAAGAGGCATCACTGAATAAACTTAACTTGACTTGGTAAACCATGGGTTCATTACGAGATTATGTGACTAAAGAGAAATGCTAAGTCACCAGATAAAAACTTAACCCATGAGTCTAGTCAGAGATCACACGCACACCGTAGATCTTGATCTCCATTGATGATCAATGTTGAATCTCACAAATTTATTTTTACCTACTCCTCATTGTGAGATCACGCACAAGACACACATCTCTGACAAGATAAAAAAATCCTCGTTTAATCTCAAAACATTTTACTTAACCTAAGGTGTATCACGAGATTCAGCGACCAAAGAGAAAAAGGAACCATGCCTCAACTTGAGTTAGATTACGAGATTAAATGTTATCCATAGGATTATGCTGCATTGAGGACCTGTACTAAATCTCCAAAATAAAAGATCATATTCTATTTCATCACAATATCAAGAGATAAAGATTCGCGCTAAGTCGCTAGATAAAAAGGAATATTTGGTCTTGGTTAAGCAACTAGGAGATAAAGGCAGGTCAATAAACCATACATGGAAAAAAGGATTTTAAGTGGCTTGGAAAAGTAACTCAAAAACATAACATGTCTTGAAGGGTTTAGGGTTTGAGCTAAATTTTGATACAACAAGACTTAGGGTTTTAGCCAAAGGCCAGAAAATATTACAGAGACAAGAGGAAAGAGCTTGGAACCATAAAGATTTTGCAAGTGCTAAAAGTGGCTCTATCTTGGGATGCATGCCTATTGCAGGCATGACAAGGATTTAGGATCTTCTAGGATAAATTAGACCACCTACTAAAAAGGAAACCTAATCTAAAATAGAAATAATATATACAAACTAACTTGTTCATGGATTTTTGTCTCTTCAAGAAAAGTAAAGCTTCAGGAATTGTCCATGAACCGAAAAATCTAGAATATTTCCAATTAAGTCCTTTAATATGTATGAATTAGAACCCCACCTTCCATTAATTATGTATGGGCCCAACCAAATAGGATCGAATTTGGCATGTTTCCCTTTGTCCTCTATTCTAGCATTCCACATCAAAACCATATCATCAGGTTCAAACTTTCTAGTAGTGGTTCTATTGTCAAACATATCTTTGCACTGTGATTTTAGTTTGACATTCCTATCATGTGCTTCCCTTCTTGACTCATATAGTTGTATCAAATCCTCCAATATTATTCTCATATCATCATCTAGCTCATCATCATAAGTTTGGACAAATCTATACATCTGCAATAAATTATTCTAGGGTAATCTGGCATGAATACCATAAACTAAGTCAAAAGGTGCACATCCAATAGCCTTTTCCATTGTTACTCTATTAGCCCATAAATCAAGCTGAAATTTTGAATCCCATACCCTTTTGTTTATATCTAGCATTCTCTTGAAAATCTTTATCAGGCTCTTGTTACTAGATTCAGCCTAACCATTGCCTTGAGGGTGATATGGGGAAGACTACGAAATCTGAATCCCATACTATTGACAGAAATCACTAAACTCTTGTGATATGAAGCACATAGAATTTTCCACCACAATAGTCTCTGGACAAAAAAATCTAGTTAAGATATTTTACAACATAAAATCAATCACAATATTTCTAGTGGCTCTTTTAGTGGGAATTTCTTCCACCCACTTAGTAAAATAGCTAGTTGCCACTAGGATCCATGAATGAAGCCCACTAGACTTATTAGCAATTTCACCTATGAAATCCATTCCCCACTTTTGAAAAGGTGCATCAACTACAATAGGCTTCAAAGGAGTATTCCCATAAAATTTTAACTCGATTGAAAATCTCTGACAAGCATCACACTTTTTAACATATTGATGAGCATCATTGAAGATTGTTGGCCACCAAAAACTAGATCTGATAATCTTATTGACAATAGTCTTATCCATGTAATGGATACCACATGCACCATCATGCATTTTTTAAAGAGATCTATCATGATCTACACACTTGAGCAATACTCCGTCATTGCTCATCCACCATGAATTATTGCATAAATCAGAGCATGCAGCTTGACTGTTCTCTTTTTATTATCAGTCATGTCAGTGGGAAGCACCATCTTCTGCAATTATCCAATGGTGTCTTTGTACCAATTGGAATAATCCATATCACATATATAAGGTCTCTGCTCCTCTTCTAGCATATCAATGTGATTTGCATCTAAATTACTTTGAGGCATGAGTTTAGCAAGTCCTAGTCCTCTAAACAACTTAGTAATATGGATTTCAATATTAAACTCTTGGATCTTGTTGATCGATCTGCATCTCCTCCCTGAGACCTCTTGTTGAACTAATATGTCTTTTACAGCAACACTTGGCACATAAGCAATTATGGTTGCTCCTACCAAATAACATCTAAATGCTTTAACAACCTTGAAAAAAGCATAGGCATGTTTTTCCATAATATCATATTTCAGTTATGTTGCCTGCAAAGACTTGCTGAATAAAGAAATAGGTTGTTCATAGCCTTCTGAATTATTCTACAATAATACTGCAGCAACAATATTATAAGAAGCAAAGGAGAAAATTTGAAGTGGCTTGGTATAATCAGCAATTCTCATAATAGGATCATCTTTAATATCCTACTTGATATCTAAGAAAGCCTCACATGCCTCTTGGGTCCACTCCACTTTGGCTCCTTTCTTCATTATCTTCAAGATTGGCAAACTAGTCTCTGCAAATTTTGTAACAAAACTCCTCAAAAAGTTCACTTGTCCAAAGAAGGACTGAATGCCCTTAACATTCTTGGGCTAAGGAAATTTATCAATTGCACTCACCCTTTCAGGGTCAATTCTAATTCCATCTTTAGAGACAATATGTCCTACAAGCTTTCCCTCTGTTACCTCAAAAACACACTTATTTGGGTTAATGGAAACCCCATACTCTAGTGCTCTTACAAATATCTTTTCAAGATATCATAGTGTTGATCTTCTTTTGCTGAGTAAGAAGTAAGATCATCTTGATAGATTTCCAAAAAATTGTTTATAAAATATGCAAATGCCACATCTATGGCGCTTTGGAAAGTAGCTCTAGCATTTGTCAATCCAAAGGGCATCCTGACATATATATAAGTTCCCTAGGGTGTGGTAAATGTAGTCATGAACTATTCATATTCCTTCACCTTGAGCTGATTGTACCCTAAAAATCCATCCAACATAGACATCAATTCAGACCTAGTGACTCTTTGAAATATTTCTTCCATGTTGGGAAATCCATAATTGTCCTTCAAAGAATTAACATTCAAATTTCTAAATTCTACACATAATCTAACATCTCCATTTTTCTTTCTAACTGGTACCAAATTGGATACCCATATTGAATGCCTTATAGGCTTTTTTATTCCAGCATCCCTCATATTTTTTAATTCATCTTGCATCTTGGGTGCTAGAGTGGGCTTAATAGGTCTCAACTTCTGTCTGAAAGGCTTAGTGCATTCTTTTAATGAAATCTCATGCTGGAAAAGATCTTCTCTATATGTTTTCAAATCATCATAAGACCATGAAAAACATGTCCATGTTTTTTGAGAAGATCTACCAATGAATTTTTAGCTTGGGGGACAACTTCTTACCAATATATACCTTTTTTGGATCTTGATTTGTTCCCAAGTTTATTTCCTCCAAGTCCTCAAGTTTTCTCACCATGCTTGCTAACAAACACATGTCTTTGTTATCAAAGGCACTCTCAAGTACAACGAGACCTTTGGGTACTTTATTTGATTTCAATTGGAGAACCTCCCTTCGAAGAATATGGTCTTTCCCATCTAAGGTCTCCAAAAAACCACTAAAGTCCATCTCTTTCTCACCAAAGTCTGATTCAAAAGATAGGAATCTCAAAATATCCATGTCATCATCAAAGACTTGTCAACTTTCAGCATTGTTTAGAATGGATGGTCTAGATTTAATCTCTATACTAGACATTCCTGTAAATGTAATGTCTTCATGCCTCAAGGCAATATTAGCCAATAGATTTGCCATCTTGTTCTGACATTTGTCCATCCATTCAATGCCAAATGCATCAAATTTTTTAATTTCATCACAAACAATATTCCTATACTATTTTAATCTCTGATTCTTAGAAGCATATTTGGATCTTATTTGAGATATAACCAACTCACAGTCCCCAATGACCTTGATACATACAATCTTGTGTCTTGAAGCTAATCTTAGTCCTATTAGCAAATCCTCATATTCTGCAATATTATTAGTGTAAGTAAATAGCAGAGAAAATGATAACTTGTAGGTCTTACCACTATGAGCTATTAGCAGCACTCCTGCACCAGCTCCTTATTTTGAGTTTGCACCATCAAATAAAATTGTCCATAAGTCAGTTCTGTCTGCAAGATTTCCCTTTTCTTCTGACAAAAGAATATGTTGGAAATTGTTCTCAGCTTTACTATCTTGCACTTTAAAGGATCCAATGTCAGTATCCAATAAACAATTCATTGCTTCATCTTCACTCTCCTCAATAATGTGATGAGTTTTGAATTCTCTGGATAATTTTACATTTTAACCAGCTATGTCAAATGTTGCAAAGGATTGATCACACTAGATATTCCCTCCCATTGAGGCACTCCATTTCCTAGACAATAACATCCCATATTGAGGTGGGATGTCAACTACTAGGACACTTATTTTTAGTAACTTTTCTATAAATGCAACAAGTGTATAAGGAAAAGACCTAATAGTACCTATGATAGGAACTTCTCTTGAATCCATATCTTGGAATATCCCATGAGGAGTATCCACCTGCAATCCCATTGATTTCATTATTTCTGCAAGCATGACTGTATTAGAAGCTCATGAATCAATCATGTAATTATTAAGCATCTTGCCATTAATAATTAATGTTAAGAGAAAGGATCCAAAAATCCCATAGGAGGAATGACTTGATTTGTATTTAAGAAGATCTAAGGGATCTTAGAAACAATCTCATCTGATTCATTTCCCTTTGTATTAGTTTTCTCCTTACTGTTCTTTTTCTTCTCATCCAAATCTGATGTCAAGGCTCTTGTGGTAGAAACACTATTCATCCATGTCAAAGTTGTCTCCTTGTGTTCAATAATCTTCATCATTTCTAAAATTTGAACCCTAACTATGATCTGTGAGAGCATTTGTTTCATGTAACTAGGAGTATACTTGATATCAAAAATATCTTTCTTGGTAGTAACAATAATTCTATCCTCATTTTTAGTAGCCAAACTTGGCTCAACTCCTTTAAAATATTTTGAAATAGAAGAAGCATTCCTCTCTGGTGTCCTTAATTTAGTCTTATGGAAAATACTTGGATTAATTCGTTTATCCTTTTTTTTCACCTTTATCTTGTTCGCATCCTCAGTAATTTTTTCCTTTTCTGGTGTCTACTTAGGGATTGTTTTTGTGTTTGTAATAAACATGCCAGCTAGTATGCCATCTACATTACCAACTATCCTATTTCTTAGATTATAATTACTTTGTGCTTGAGCAACCAAGTTTTCTATGATCTGAGCCCTTTCTACATCTTAAGGTCTCCTTGTGGTACATGAGCACCTAGATAGGGCTAAATGGTAACCTAGGGCTTCTAATTTTTTTTTGGCTTTTAGAGGTCTTAGCCACACCACTAGTAGAATAATGGGATTAGCTAGGTCCTAGATTGTGTTGAGTTAGATTAGGAGGTCTTATTAGGTCCTTAGTGACTTTCTTTAGAAGTAATGTCCAAATTTTTCAAGTTGTTACATGTTTCCAATATTATGGAAAAAATAGTAATTATGAATTTAGGGGTCAAATTGGATAAGGAAGTGTTTAGGAGACCTATTTGAGGTTTACTTATCCTAGATATGCAATTGGTTAAGTTCTTGAGTTGATTGATCAAGTTGTATGCAAGAATCACAAAAGTTGTAAAAGTTGTCAATGTTGTCATTGACAATATTTCTTGCAATGATGTCTTTTCAAGAATTTGGGTTTTTAACTATCTGAAACCATCAATATATGGTCATGGTAAACTATATAAGGCCTCCCTCGACCTTTGTATTAGGTTGGCTGATTTTTCCATTTATCTGTATGGACTGTGTTACTGAAAAACCAGTTACAGTTAAGCAATTTCTTTGCATTTTGGTGTTTAATGGATTGAACTCTAAATTTTCTTTGGTGCATGAATTAGAGGGTGTAAATTATTGATTCTCTATGTGATTGGTTTTTTTTTTGTGCATATTTCCTTGTTTATGTAAACAATTTTCTATTCTGCACTAGTTTTGGTCTGAACCAGGCAGTTTCTGAAAATGGGGTCATAACTTCTCTTTTCATCATGGAATCTCTACGGGCCTTTGGAATTAGGAAGATGAATCCTTGTACATAATTTATAGTGAAGGAGGGGCCCTAAAAGGAAAACAATTAATTTTTATAGCGATTCCCTAGGCGAGCTAGAGTTGTATGGCTAGTGATCACAAAGAGTTGTAGAGGTGTTAGGAGGGATTGAAACTATTGATTGCTTTAATCAGAGCTTGTGGAGAGGTGGAAACATGTGTGTAGAGGTCCCAAATTCAATTGGAATCTTTGGTGAAAGATTATTAATGGTGAAAATGAATATTTTGATGGCCATACTATGTTTGAGTTGTAACCCTTAAACTTAGGCTTGTTTGTAGGAACCCACTATACAGACAGCTTGGGAGGACAAGACCTAGAAAGTATTTTAGGTCTCTGTAAAGGGTGTTAGAATCAGAGATTATTTTTCCATCTTTTTAAGGATTATTTAAAGTTATTTGTGAAAAGGTGCCTAATTAGGCCTAATTGCTTGTAGCCCTATTTTGGGTGAATTTGTTATGTTTCTTGGAACTCGTTTAGGGTTATATTACAAAGTATGTTTGTAGGAATTGGATTGTATCCAATTGAAATCCTAGAAGCCTAACTCTCCATGTGTGATGGACCTTGATCATGTTGGATCAATTAATAAAGATGGTGCTAGAAGAGCTCTATGGGCTAGGTGAGGAGTGATTTGTTTTCTTGATTGGTGTATGCAAGTTGAAAGGAGAAGGATCTTGTGTAGACAATCCTTGGGAGATTAGTGTTAGGAAAGAACCCCAATAGGTCAAAGAAGTGGCCAATAGGATACCCTAGAAAGAGATAGGGTACATAGAAAGACTTGTAGTTACATCATATTGGTATCAGAGCAAGTTAAAGACTTGGGAAAATAGTGTATGTCTGCAGCTACTGGTGAATCAGTGGGAGAGTCAAGCTGTTAGAATAGTCCCAAAGGATAACTGAGAGGGGGGGGTGAATGAGTTATCAGCTAATTTAATTCTTTTCCTTATTAACTCTAGAATACAATAAAGTAAATGCACATTCAGATAACACAATAGACAACACCACAAATTGGTTACAGGGAAACTAAATGGTAAAAACCCTAGTGGGAATTAACACCCACAATAAACTATACTTGTTTATAATGATCCCTGTTAGAAGATCTTACAACCCTGTTAGTAGTTGTTCTTTACAATGCAATAAGTATAGTGACCTGGTTAAGGGTCGGACCCTATTAGGAGTCTTTTACAAATAACCCGGTTAAGGGTGAGGACTCACTGTCCAAAAGCTCACTACTTAATGGTGAAGGCTACAACCTTCTGAAGAACATATATGCACTATATCTGATGATGAACTGTAGAGTAGACCTGCTATCTTGATCATTTCATGTGTATTGTAATCTTTCACTTCTTCTTCACATAGATCCTTGATGAATGAAACACAACTGATATTCTACTCTGTACATTTTATGTCTCTTATCTTATCATTCACACTTAGTGTTTCACAAATGACTTGCTATAAGTATCTTCCTCAAAGTATGAGATCATGGGACCTCTTAGACAACTCTTCATAAAATCTTTGTCAACTTTACTAATCACGCAAGCATAATTACAACCGCACAATATAAACTGAATAGACGTGATGCTTCACTAAGTCGGCCTCACCAAATTAACTCTAACTTTGCAATCTTTCTGAAACACGTTTGGCACCTTTGGATAAATATATTTAACTCATAAAAAATCTTGAATATACACACACATATCCTGAAGATAGGCGCAACTCAAGAATCAATGCAATATGTCAGCTTTGTACAGACAAACACCAGAAACTGTAACTGCCACATAACAGAATTACACAACATAACTAAAACATCATATCTGAGTCTGCATGTATGAACAAGACATCAACAACATGTCAAAAACATGAATATAACCATGCAAGGCTTGATATCATCATTCTGATAAGTACATATAGATCACTGTTGTATATTATATGTTGTCATCAATGACAAACATACAATCAACTAGCTGCTAGAAGTAAATCTCCAACAATCTCCCCCTTTGACATTGATGGCAACATATGATATTAAAAACATCCTCAGCACATGGTGTCTTCTTTCTTTTTACAATCTTCTCAATATCCTCATCAAAGATTCCTCTACACTACTGTAGCTCCTCTGTCTATTTTTATACTCCCCCGGAGTATATGCTCCCCCTTACTATATACTCCCCCTTTGAAATCAATGGAAAATGGTGCCATAAGCAATTTAGGCAAATGTACTACTCCAAAAGTAGAGTAGTCAACCATTCATCAGTCACTCTGGACTAATGTTCTTGCTGCTTCATCTAATCAGACTCAGGAGAGAGAATTACTCCCAACTTCTCCCTGAGATACTCAAAATTATCTTTTGATAAAGGCTTTGTGAAAATATCTACCAACTATTCTATGGTGCTCACATAGTCCAATTTTACTTCATTATCTGCAACTTTTTCTCTAAGAAAATGGTATTTAATCTCAATGTGCTTTGTCTTTGGGTGCATTATAGGGTTCTTGGACATGTTGATAGTACTGGTGTTATCACAGTGAATAACAATAGGATAGTCAACCTGTATACCAAAATCTTTAACCATCTGCTTGATCCAAACCATTGTTGAACAATTCAATGCTG
>MU228019.1:1188196-1212241 GCA_018584345.1 Thuja plicata
TCTTCTTTAATCTCAAATTAAAACATTTGTATGCTTTGCTTTTAGTAGAGTAACCAAGGAAAATACCTTCATCGCTTCTAGCATCAAACTTACCAACACCATCATCTCTCTTGATGTAGCACTTGCCACCAAATATTCTGAAGTATTTTACTGTAGGTACATTACCAAACCAAAGTTCATAAGGTGTCTTATCCATGCCTAGCCTTAGTTGTGTTCTGTTGATAGTATAGAATGTTGTATTGACTGCATCTCTCCAATAGGTGTGCGCAACTTTTCCTTCAATCATCATAGTGCACAATCTATCAAGCATGATCATGTTCCTTCTTTCTGCTATCCCATTCTACTGTGGGGTTTTGGGTGCACTCAAACGTCTTTTAATTCCATGTTCTTCACAGTAGTCAAAAAAGTGGTCAGAGGTGAATTCTCCTCCTCTATCTGATCTCAGACACTTCAGTTTTAATCTAGATTCATTCTCCACTTTGGCTTTGAATATTTTGAACTTCTCAAAGGCTTCAGATTTCTCCTTTAAGAATGCAACCCACATCATCCTTGAAAAATCATCAACAAACAAAATGAAATACCTTTCTCCGTAGTATGATCTAGTTTGAGTAGGACCACATAAATCTGTATGAACTAGGTCTAACTTATTTTCAGCTGAGTTCTTCTTGCTTTTGAAAGATCTCCCTACATGCTTTCCCATAGAACATTCCCTACACATTGTGTCAATTGGTCTTGCAATAATTGGAAGATCTCTAACTACCTTGACATTGCTTATCTTTACTATATTATTGAAATTGATATGACAGAGTCTCTTGTGCCATAGCTAGTTGTCATCTACTTTTGCAACAAAACAACTTACATCTGAATTGAGCTGATAAACATTACCTTTTGTTTTAGAGCCTGATGCAATCATGTCTCCTTCTTTTTTGCTAATAATGCATTTTTTTTCTTTGAATTCCAAATGATAACCTTTGTCAATTAGCTATCCAACACTTAGTAAATTGTGATGTAATACATCAACATACAGAACATCATCTATCTTGTTCTTTCCATCTAGGCTGATGGATCCTTTTCCTATGATAGGTTTAGGAGTGTTATCTCTAAATCTAACCATACCACCTTTGTATTTTTCTAGATGAACAAATCTATCTTTATCACTTTTCATGTGATGAGAGCATCCGTTGTCAATGATCCAATCAGTTCTGATGTCTACTTTGGAAATTAGGGCTAGCTCCTGTGTTTTCTTTTCATCTTCAATTTTCATATGCTCAGGCAATTTTTCCATGTCTTTAAGGGCAATGATTCTAATTTCATCTTCTCCTAAATCTTCATCATTTACACCTTCTTTAGCATGATAGAATTCCTTCATGTATTTAGGTTTATAATTAGATCTGAATTTCTTTACTGTTGTAGGACATTTGGATGCAAAGTGTCCGATCTTGTTGCATGAAAAACATTTGAATGGAAGTTGTCCTTCATATTTCCCTTTGCCTTTCTTTTCTCTTTTAGCAATCATAACAATTATTTCTTATAGTTCTTCATCGACTTCTTCTTTCTCATTATTGCTAGATATGTGAGATTTCTTACCATGGACTAAAGATTTGAAGGTTGTTTCACTTTTGGGTTCAGTCTTCAATCTTGATATCTCAAATGCAGATATTTTAATTATCAAAGTCTCTCTCTTGAAGTCTTGTGAAAATTGCATGGTTTCCTATATAATATTGATCTTGTTCTCATAGTTTGATGTTAAAGTAGTCAACATCTTTTCCATTATATCTTCTTCTAATATTTCTCTACTATTATTTCTGATTCCAGAAACTGCTTCATTTATCCTCTGATTATAGGCTCTGATGGTTTCTTCAGGTAACATCTCAAGACTGTTGTATTTCTTTTTCCATGTTTTCCTTTGTGCATTCTTTTCTTGAACATCTCCTTCAAACATGTCTTCTAAATACTTCCATATTCTGTATGCCTTGTCTACCTTCTTGATCTCAGAGAATTCATTGTTAGATAGTGCACTTATAAGGGCTTCTTTGGCAACTACATTAGCTGTGAATGTATCCTTCTGTTTACTAGTAGCATCATCACTTGATAGGTCTTTTAGAGTGGGAATAAAAAATTCTTGTGTTGCTATCTCAAAGATGTCAAAACCAACACACTGTAGATGTGTTATCATTTTGTTCTTCCAATCCAAAAAAAATTTCTCCATCGAACTTAGGACTCTCTTTTCTGAAGTATGCCATCTAATCTACCTTAAGCTATTAGGCTTTCTCTCCAAGGCACTTGGCTCTGATACCAATTGTTAGAATAGTCCCAAAGGATAACTGAGAGGGGGGAAGAATCAGTTATCAGCTAATTTAATTCTTTTCCTTATTAACTCCATAATACAATAAACTAAATGCACATTCAGATAACACAATAGACAACACCACAATTTGGTTATGGGGAAACCAAATAGTAAAAACCCCGGTAGGAATTAACACCCACAATAAACTATACTTTTTTATAATGATCCATGTTAGAAGATCTTGCAACCTTGTTAGGATTTTTTCTTTACAATGCAATAAGTATAGTGACCTAGCTAAGGGTCGGACCCTGTTAGGAGTCTTTTACAAATAACTCGGTTAAGGGTGAGGACTCACTGTCCAAAAGCTCATTGCTTAATGGTGAAGGCTACAACCTTCTAAAGAATAGATATGCACTCTATCTAATGATGAACTGTAGAGTAGACTTGTTGTCTTGATCATTTCATGTGTATTGTAATCTTTCACTTCTTTTTCACATAGATCCTTGATGAATGAAACACAACTGATATTTTGCTTTGTACATTTTTTATTTCTTATCTTATCATTCACACTTAGCGTTTCACAAATGACTTGATATAAGTATCATCCTCAAAGTATGAGATCATGGGACCTGTTAGACAACTCTTCATAACATCCTTTTCATCTTTACTAATCACGCAAGCATAATTACAACTGCACAATATAAACTGAATAGACGCGACGCTTCACTAAGTCGACCTCGCCAAATTAACAATAACTTTGCAATGTTTCTAAAACATGTTTGGAACCTTTAGATAACTATCTTTAACTCATAACAAATCTTTAATATAGACACACATATCCCAAAGATAGGCACAACTCAAGAATCAATGAAATATGTCGCCTCTATACAGACAAACTCTAAAAATTGTAACTGCCACATAATAGAATTACACAACATAACTGAAACATCATATTTGAGTCTGCATGTATGAAAAAAACATCAATAGCATGTCAAAAACATGAATATAACCACCCAAGGCTTGATATCATCATTCTAATAAGTACATACAGATCACTGTTGTGTATTATATGTTGTCATCAATGACAAACATACAATCAACTAGCTGCCAGAAGTAAATCTCCAACACAAGCATGGTGACTAATGCAGATCTAGCTAAAGAGGTGGATGAGAAAAAGGAGAAGAATAGACTCCTTGAAGAATCCTTAGAAGGAATGAAGATAAGGCTAGAAGAAGTTTCTAATGCAAGTAGAAACAAAGAAGTTGAAAGTAGTGATAGGGGTAAAAGGATTGTTGAGGAAGACATTATCCCTAAACCAAACCCTGTCTTGAATGAAGAACCCTTCTTAAAAGCCATAAAAGCCCTAGGAGGGAATCCATTCAAGGGAATACCCTTGTTTAGTGGGAAAATGGATATTGAAGCAGTGATGGATTGGATTGAAGGAATGGAGACCCATTTTGAATGTGAAGGTGTGATAGAGGCACATCAGCTCAAGGTGGTCAAGTCAAGACTCAGAGGGTCAGCACTAACATGGTGGAAGTATCTTCAAGATGAGAGGATTAGAATGGGCAAGTAGTCTATAGCCAATTGGAATTCCATGGTGACCAAGCTAAAAGAAAACTATTTGCCAGAGGACTATGAGATTCAACTCCATAGGAAAAGGCAAAAGATGAAACAAAAAGACATGGATGTGGCCTCTTATACAGAGGAGTTTCAGAGATTGTGTCTTAGGTCCAACAAGAAGAAGAAGAATAAATCAAGGTAGAAAGGTACTTGGGTGGATTGAAATGGAACATCCAAGAAGAGATTAGTCTATGGACACCAACCATAGTTCAGAGGTGTCATCAACTAGCTCTAAAGGTGGAGGAAAAGAATAGAAAGAAAGGTGACTCTAACTTCGAAAATAGAGGTAGAGGAAGAGACCAATGGGGTCAAAGAGGATGTTATCAAGGTAGAGGAAGTGATAAAAGGAACCAAGGTGAAACCAAATTGATCGAGCATAGAAATGAAACTAATCCAAGAGGGGGTTATACCATAGGTAGGGGTAATCAAGGAGGTCCTAGCAGAGGAAGAGGGTCAGGTAGAAGTAACTCATACTTTTCAAGTATGAAGTGTTACAACTATGGTCAATTGGGCCACCTGGCATATAGATGCCCTGAGAAACCTACTACATCAAACCATGACAAAAGAGTGGCCTATTCTCATGAGGACACTTCAAGTGTCAAATCACCTAAGATTTATCATCTAGAATTAGAGATGGGAGAAAATATAATATTTAGGAGGGTGTTGATAAGGCAACCAATCAAAAATGAGCCCCAACATAGGAGGGCTTTGTTTAGGATAAGATGCAAGATCCTTGGCAAAGTTTGTAAGGTGATTGTGGATTATGGTTCCACAGATAAAATCAAATCAGAGGAGGAAGTGGAAAAACTCAAGTTAATCAAAGTACCCCATGTGAATCCATGCAAGGTGACATGGCTAAATAAAGGCCAAAGTGTATTGGTGAATGAGAAAACATGGGTTGAGTTTTCTATAGTAGGCTATAAGGAAAAGTTTCTTTGTGACATCTTACCAATGAATGCTTTTCATTTTCTGTTAGGAAGGCCTTGGCAATATGAAAATGGAGAAGTGTATGATGGGAAAGAGAATTCTATAACATTCAAGAAATGAGGTAGAACTTTCAAGATTCAGTCTCTGTTGGAAGAGGATGAGCCACAGCCCAAGACTCCTAGAATTTTGTTGTGTATTGGAAAGGAGTTTGTGAAATATCTTAAGGATAAAGATAATGAAGGATATGCTATTTATCTAAATCCCAAGGAAGAAGATAAGCCTGTCAAGCAACCCTTACCATCAGAGATTCAAGAATTGCTTGTGAAGTACAAAGATATATTAAGTGATGGAACTCCTGCAACCTTACCTCTAGAAGAGTGATAAGTCATCATATAGACTTTGTCCCTGGTGCATCCTTGCCTAATAAGGTAGCTTATAAGCTTACCCCTAATCATAACTTGTAAGTGGTAAGGCAAGTGTAAGAAATCTTGGATCAAGGCATGATCAAGAAGAGTATAATCCCATGTGCAGTCTTGGTTGTGTTGGCATCCAAGAAGGGAGGAAAATGGAAACTTTGCAGACTCAAGGGCCATAAACAGAATTACAATAAGGTATAGGTTCCCCATACCTAGGATTGAGGATCTTATGGATTGTCTTGGAGGGGTAATGTACTTCACTAAGCTTGGTTTGAAAAGTGGTTATCACCAAATCAGGGTGAAAGAGGAAGATGAATGGAAAATGACATTCAAGAGCACAAATGGGTTGTATGAGTGGCTTGTGATGCCATTTGGTCTCACAAATTCTCTGAGCACATTCATGAGGCTCATGAATGAAGTGCTCAAGGACTACACAGGGAATTTTGTAGTTGTATATCTTGATGATATACTGATATTTAGAAAAACAAGAGAGGAGCATATCAAGCATGTAGAGACTATATTGCAGAGGTTACATGAACAGAAGCTAGCTATCAATCTTGAGAAATGTGAGTTCTTAAAGAAATAACTTATGTACTTGGGCTTTGTAGTGTCCAAGGGGTCCTTGAATATGGATAAAGACAAAGTTACAGCTATCCTAAACTAGCCACCATCTACCACAATAACTGAGGTAAGAATTTTCCATGGGTTAGCCTAGTTTTATAGGAAATTTATTAGGAATTTCAGTGGTATTTGTGCACCATTGTTAGATACCATCAAGGGTGAGGTAAAAACCAAGTTTAGGTGGACCTTAGAAGCAGAGAAAGCCTTTGAAATTTTGAAGAAGCAAGTAGCCACACAACCTATCCTAAAGTTGCCAAGTTTTGATAATTTGTTTACAATTGAGTGTGATGCAAGTGGGATGGTAGTAGGGGGTGTGTTAAGCCAAGAAGGTAGGCCAGTATCCTTCTTTAGTGAAAAATTGAATGAAGCCAAGAGGAAATACTCTTCTTATGACTTGGAATTGTATGCCTTAGTTCAGTCCCTTAGGAAGTGGAGGCATTACCTATTACCCAAGGAGTTTTTTGTGTTTACTGACAACCAAACCCTTAGTTATATCAATACTCAGGAGAAACTAAGAAATAGACATCTAAAATGGATGAAATAACTAGAAGCATTCACATTTACAATTAAGCACAAGAAGGGGCAATGAAAAAAGGTTGCAAATGCACTAAGTAGAAGATTGTTGACAGTTCAAGAAGTTTAGTTGAATAGAATTGGCATAAAGAGTTTCAGAGATCTCTACAAGGAAGATGAGGACTGTGGTGAAGCCTACAAGGTCTGTACTGACTTTTAGAATCATTTCCATAGCAAGTTTTATGATTTTACTTTGCAAAATGGACTGTTATTTAGGGGTAATCAGTTATGTGTGCCAAGGGGTTCAATGAGAGAGAACCTCATATAGGAGAAACATAATGGGAGCTTGAGTGGTTATTTTGGTAAGAACAAAACCTTGGAACTAGTACAAATGTTTTACCATTGGCCAAAATTGATAAGGAATGTTACTATATATGTTGAGCAATGTGTAGTGTGCATGAAATCTAAGGGAGGAATGAGTAATGCAGGTTTATATCAACCTTTACCAGTCCCAAATCGGCCATTAGAGTGTGTGAGCATAGACTTCATAGTGGGACTACCCAACAAAAAACAAGTATATGACAGAATCTATGTAGTGGTTGATAGATTTAGTAAAATGGCTCATTTCATACCCTGAAGAACTACTCTTGATGATAGCCATATAGAATATTTGTTCTTTAAGGAGATTGTGAGAATCCATGGTTTTCCCCTAAGTATTGTATCATATAGGGGTGTGAAATTAATGAGCCATTTATGGAAAATATTGTGGAATAGATTGTGTACTAATCTCTCTTTTGGTTCAGCCTACCATCCTCAGAGAGATGGCCAAAGTGAGGTGGTCAATAGAGTGTTGGGTAACCTATTGAGGTGCCTAACTAAATAGTATGGACAGACATGGGATGTGGTCATTCCCCAAGCAAAGTATTCCTACAATGATAACAAGAATAGAGCAACAGGGAGAAGCCCATTTGAAGTGGTTTATGGGATTCACCCAAGGGGTGTGTGTGAGATTAGTGATCTTGGAGGCATGGAGTATAGGAGTGGTCATGTTGAGGAATTCACTCAAACCATGAAGGAGATCCAAGATCAAGTTAAGAAGACCATTCAAGATAGTACACAAAAGTTGAAGGCCAAAGTGGATGAAAAGAGGAGAGACACATAGTTTAAGGTAGGTGATTATGTGATGGTTCATTTGAACAAATCTATATTATAGAAAGGTGTGCCTAATAAAATATAGATGAAGAGGGTGGGACCTTGCAAGATCATAGCCAAGTATGGGGCTAATGCATACAAAATAGACTTACCCTCATATTTGAGCATATCTCCTATTTTTAATGTTCAATACTTGATAAAGTTCAAAGGGCCAATAGCTGAGAATGGTCAAAATAGTCAAGGGGGCAGTAATGATGTTGAATCTACTGCATTACCCCCCAAGCCACAGCTAGAAGTAGACAAGGTTCTGGATTCAAGAGTCAAGAAGACTACAAGGCGCAAGGTGTACATGGAGCACCTCATCAAGTGGAAGAATATGCCTGAATCAGAGGCATCATGGATTGAAGCTATAGAATTCAAGAAGGTGGGAATCTCTGAAAACATTTTTTCCATAGGAGTGACATGACTTTCCTTTGTGGGGGAGTATAGTGCAGGAGCACCTAGGTAGGGCTAAATGGTAACCTAGGGCTTCTAATTTTTTTTTTGGCTTGTAGTGGTCTTAGCCACACCACTAGTGGAGTAATGGGACTAGATGGGTCCTAGGGTGTGTTGAGTTATGTTAGGAGGTCTTATTAGGTCCTTAGTGACTTTCTTTACAAGTAGTGTCCAAATTTCTCAAGTTGTTAGATGTTGCCAATGTTGTGGTAAAAATGGTAATTATGCATTTAGGGGTCAAATTGTACAAGGAAGTGTTTAGGAGACCTATTTGAGGTTTAATTATCCTAGATATGCAATTGGTTAATTTCTTGAGTTGATTGACCAAGTTGTATGCAAGAATCACAAAAGTTGTCAAAGTTGTCAATGTTGTCATTGACAACATTTCTTGCAATGATGTCTTTTCGAGCATTTGGGTTTCTAACTTTATGAAACCATCAAGATAGGGTCATGGTAAACTATTTAAGGCCTCCCTCAACCTTTTTTTAGGTTGGTTTATTTTGCAATTTATCTGTACGGACTGTGTTACTGAAAAACCAGTTATAGTTAAGCAATTTCTTTGCATTTTGGTGTTTAATGGATTGAACTCTTCATTTTCTTTGGTGCATGAGTTAGAGGGTGTAAATTATTTATTCTTTATGTGACTGGTTTTTTTTTTGTGCATATCTCCTTGTTTATTTAAGAAGTTTTCTATTGTTTATTTAAGAAGTTTTCTATTGTTTATTTAAAAAGTTTTCTATTCTTCACTGGCATGGGGTCATAACTTCTCCTTCAACCGTGGAATCTTTGCGGGAATTTGGAAGTAAGAAGATGACACCTTGTACATATTTTATAGTGAAGGAGGGGGCCTGGAAGGAAAGAAAGCAATTTTTACACTGATTTCCTAGGCGATCCAAAATTGCATGGCTAGGGATCACAGAGAGTTGAAGAGGTGTTAAGAGGGATTGAAAGCATTGATTGCCTTAATTAGAGCTTGTAGAGAGGTGGAAACATGTGTGTAGAAGTCCCAAATTCAATGGGAATATTTGGTGAAGGATTCTCAATGGTGAAAATGAAGATTCTGATGGCCATACTCTATTTGAGTTGTAACCCTTAAATTTAGGCTTGTTTGTAGGAACCCACTGTACGGACAACTTGGGAGGACAAGACCTAGAAAATATTTTAGGTCTCTATAAGGGTGTCAGAATCAGTGGTTATTTTTCCATATTTTTAAGGATTATTTCAATTTATTTGTGAAAAGGTGCCTAATTAGGCCTAATTGTTTGTAGCCCTATTTTGGGTGAATTTTCTATGTTTCTTAGAACTTGTTTAGGGTTCTATTTCAAAGTATGTTTGTAGGCATTAGATTAGATCCAATTGACATCCTAGAAGCCTACCTCTCCATGTGTGATGGATCTTGATCATGTTGGATCAGTTAATGAAGATGGTGCTAGAAGAGCTCTATGGGCTAGGTGAGGAGTGATTTGTTTTATTGATTGGTGTATGCAAGTTGAAAGGAGAAGGATCTTGTGTAGAGAATAATTGGGAGATTAGGGTTAGGAAAGAACCCTAATAGGTAAAAGAAGTGGCCAATAGGATACCCTAGAAGGAGATAGGGTATAGAGAAAGACTTCTAGCTACATCACCTGGCCATAAAAGGCTCTCTTCCCCTTGCAGCATTACACCTTATTTTATTAATGTATACTTCATTTTCATTAGATGAAAGCACATCTTGATCTTAAGCTTGATCATCAGATTCCTCTTCATCCGATGAAGAAAAAATCTTGACCTTGGTCATCAAATTCTTCACTTTTCAAATCTGCAGAAGCCATTGTATTCCCAACATCATCATATAGTTTTTCCTCATCCTATCTTTCTTGTTGAGATTTACTTGGATACATATTCAGAGAAACAAAACAATTGTCTAGATTGTGTGGAGATTCACAATCATCACACCAATAATATTCACTACACATGTTAGCTAAATTTCTCTAAAGAGGATCCAAAGTTCTATCATCAGGCCTATCTTTCCTTTGTGGGATAATGGGTTTCCCATCTTTGTATTGGGTACCATATGGGTGGTTTTGCATCCTATTTTTGGGATTATAACTATTATAGGATGACCTATTATTGTTTGGAGCTCTATGATTCATACTCTCTCTGGCTTTATGTCTTTTATAGCATTTAGAATTTGCTTCATATTGACCTCTTCTTTAGGCTTGGTATTCAAAGATCTATCTGAGTCCTTCTTAGCAAACTTCCCATCATCTCTTCTACCAAACTTTCCAGATACCCTCCTATTAGTTTCTATATTGATAGTTGTTTTATAAGCTTCCCTTATAGTCCTTGGATTCTTATCTCTTAGAGGGTATCCCATCTTAGAATTGAATGCATTAAGATAAGAAGCTAGACAAACCTTGTCATCAAGTCTCATAACTTGGAAAAGTTTATGCATAGCTCTCTGAAATCTTATGTTGAATTCTGCAACATCTTCATTCTGTTTCCTTTTTATATTGTTGAATTCGTTCAACGTGAATCCTTCATTAGTCTTATCACCATATTTATCCTTAAAGCAATCAACTAATTCATCTATTGACCCTACAAAATTATAGGTTAACCCTCTAAACCAGTCCCTAGTATCCTCTACTAAAGATTGAATAAAAAGTGTCACTAATACATCCTTGTGCATAATTTCACAATCATCCATCATGTCAGTAAATGTTTTCAAGTGTTCTTCAAATGTAATTACATTATTCCCATCAAATTTGGGAAGTTTATCTCTAAGTTCACTTGGAACTACATTAGGATAACCAAAAATATTATGAAAAGAAAATTTCTTGTACATTTTTGCATCAGTGGACTTTCCTTGAAATGTAGTATTGTCTTGAGAATTAGAGGCTTTAGTATTTGATGTTGTATCTTCTTCAACACAAATATGAACACACCTTATTGTTTGTCTAAGAAAATCAGCCTTCTTCTTCATCTCCAAAGTAGCAGCCTCCAATTTTTCCTTCTCAAGTTCCATAGCTATGATCTCTTTTTCAACTCTAGCTCTTTCAAGATCCATGTCCAACTTAGACATCTAATTTGCTGGGCCTTTGAGATTATTGGGATCATTTATTATAACCCCTATCATTCCTTTCTTTCCCTTATCTTTAGGGCCTTGATGATTAACTATTTGAATGATGGGTTCTTCTTCAATTCTCTTAGGCTCGGCAACATAATTGATGGCCTCCTGGTTTTGTACTTTCATCTTCAACTACTCAATTCTGATCATCTTTTGCCTTTTCTCATCTCTCTTTTCTTTGTTCCTTTGTTGTGTAAGGGTCATTTCCTTTTGGAGACGTCTTTTCTATTCTTCTTCCTCATCGTCAACATCTTCTAAATCTGGAAGGGTGATGTCAGAATCTCTCTCCTCTCTTTAACTAGGAGAATTGTAATCTTCATTTGTACCAAGTCCCACATCTGCAAACTTCTCATACTTGGATGCATTTCCTTCTTGGTTACATTGGGCTGGTCTTTCTTCTCTAATTTCATCCACTTTTCTTTCAGTTTGAGGATCTCTTCTATTACTCTTTCATTTTCTTAGTTGCTCAGCTCTACATGTAGTTGGGACATCATCTCCCAACCACTCATCATGATTTATATTTGAATGAGATCTAGTACCTCTATAAATCATATTGTAAAGTGTGACAAAATGATTTTTAATACTCACCTCTACTGCAGAGAAAAATTTAGATTCGTCACCCAACAATAGTTGGGATCACAACACTAACTAATATGAATAACTGTAAATGCAAAACTCACAAGATAAAAGAATGAGAAAGTTGAATCTTGAGTAACTCTATGCTTCCAATGATCAACGTATTGGCTAGTTATAACAATTTACTACACCATCCTAGTAGATTCGCCATCTTGTTGGTGTTTAAAACTATTACAATACAAAAATAAACCAATATATATTAAGACTGGTGTTAGGAATGGTTAGCTCCAAGTATGAAAGCTTTGTAAAATAACTGGACCAACTATAGGGTCAAGATTTCCCTTTGCACTTCTGGCTATGAAAAACCAAGCCAGGTGCACCTAATCCAAACTAAACTTAATTCTTTCAAACACCTTCTACTTTGGATTAAAATAATAAATGAATGGTAAGTAAGTACTAAATGCCAACCTAGCATTCATTAACTCTCCACTACCATTGGTGGAATAACAACAACTGTAAAATGTAAAGAACTTGGTATTTGAGTTTGATTTAAATTTGTGGGACAAAATTCAACCAAGCCTATCAAACATATATCTCCACAGAATATACCAGTTCTAGATCAGTGCCTTATTCATTGGGAAAATTCCTAAATATAATATTGAAGCTGAAACACCTTATTGGTAAAGATTCAAAGCCATAAAAATAAGAACTCTCAGACTACACACTACAAGATGATCAAATAGATAGCCAGGTAGAATCAATGTAATATCCAAAGTATTTTAATTTGATCTAAGATCAAAGACTTGTGGAATACACATATGCATAAGAAAGACTTATACACTAAGTTGGAAAACTTACAACTCAATAGATAACACAAAGGAGAGACTTAATTCTGAGAAAACATATATTAAGTATGATGAAATATTATTTCTGCAACAACATGACAAGGAAATATACAGTTCAATCATATGCAAAAGATCACACAACTTTCTACCCTACTTTAATACAGTCTGAACAACATCTGCTATATCCTAGACTGGAAATAAATATAAGTCTAATGCTTTATAATATTTCTACAAATTATCTAGCCTTTACTAAATGGTCTTGAATATTATTTTATAGGAGCAAGAATGCTACGAGATTTAGACCATTTAGGGTTAGGGTTTACATCCAATCATGTCAACATCTTATTTTGATTGTCAAGTTGAAACCCTATCTCTTCTCTTCAATCTATGCAAATTTGATCTGCAATCAATTTTCCCTAATCCATGGATGTGAGCGTAGTACCCTGAGGTGCAAGAAATTCCAAGGCATGACATGGAGATCAACTCACATAAATGCAGAAATAACCAAGTGGCTCTGTATGCACTTATCCTCTGATTATAAAATTATATCTGTCAAATCTAGTCTTCAATGCATCTCAGTATATCATATTTTAATCCCTCTGGTCTTCAATAACTGTGCAAACTGATCCATAAGATCAGATCTAGTCATTTATATCTCTAAAACAAAATATTAGTCGACCGCCATGAAACCCTCTGAGTCAAAGATATTTAAATATTTTAAATTTAGTTATAATGGCTATAGGTGGCAGGGAAAACAATTTGGATAACCTAGATCAAGTCGTATGACAAGTTTAAAACATGTCCGTTGATTCCCTTTAAGTTACCTGGGCTCATAATCTGATTTGACACATGGAAGAAAGGCACAATGCCTTAATGGATAGATCTCGATCACTTCTTCTTCAAGCCATTATGCCTGCCATCGGATCAATATCAACTTGACTGATCTTTATTCTTTTCTTTACTTTGGAACCCCTAAAAACTTGGCAACTTTGGTCCAACTTACATCTACATGGCACTTTTCTACTGGCTCTGAGAAATCCCTATTGTCCTCTAACCTTTGTCGACTAGGCTGGACACGCATCAAACAAGCACAAATCCTTAAAGGTTAGATCTTGAGCAGCTTTTCATTGAGGCTTTATGCCATCCACATGATCAAATAAATCCTTTCTACACTTTAATTCATCCTTTGCCCTTGGTCTTTAACCTGTAATTTAACCTTGGTTTTATCTTGATATTGCACGACTGTGTAATCTCCAAGTCGCTGAACACTTTGGTTAACCCTAGATCTATTTTGAGACTTTACACACATCATACAATCAAATCATGATCGACAGTTTAGGTTTAATCTTGAATTTAACTTTAGTTCAACTCTGATTTATTCTAAGATCACGTGACTGGGTGTATCTCACAATCTCCAAGTATCTGGCCTAACCATGGTTTAATTTAGAGATCACGTGCTAGCCCTAAGATTATCTCAGCATGAACGGCCACAATCTAACCTTTGGAAATCTAAACCTAACTTGACACCAACTATCTTGACCATGATCTATCTAGATATTCAGTGGTTGAAATAAATTCTAAGTCGCTAGATAAAAAGCTAACCCCAGAGTTTATTCTGAGATGACGCGCATGCCACATGATCTTCATGCATATCAAAGGCTCTGATCTGATGCTTGGCAAATTCACTTTAAATTTATCTTGACTAGGTTTCATATGGAGATTGCACGATTGAAAGGGATCTTGAATTTGCTGAATGTTTCTTGTAACTGAGGTTCTACTTGGAGATTTAATGCCAGCCTTAGATCTTGATCTGCATCAATGGTTCATGTTAAGTCTCATAATCTTTCTGTACTTCATCAAATCATCCTGAGATTACATTGCAACCCTTTGATTCTTTTTAATTAAATGGAATGCACATGATCTCGATATATTTCACTTCACCCCAAGTACATTCAAAGATCACGCGACTGAAGGAAAAACACAACCTTGACAAGTTAATCTTAACTCGAGTCAAATCTAAAGATTACGCGACAAAGAGGCATCGCTGAATAAACTTAACTTGACTTGGTAACCATGGGTTCATTATGATATTATGCAACTAAAGAGAACTCTAAGTCACTAGATAAAAACTTAACCCATGAGTCTGTTCAGAGATCATGCACACACCATAGATCTTGATCTCCATCAACGATCAACATTGAATCTCATAAAATATTTGAACCTTCTCATTGCATTGTGAGATCACGTGCAAGCCACACATATCTAACAAGATCAAATATCCTCATTTAATCTCAAAACATTTTACTTAACCTCAGGTGTATCACAAGATTCAGTGACCAAAGAGAAAAAGGAACCCTGCCTTGACCTGAGTCAAATTATGAGATTAAACACTATCCACAGCATAATTTTTGCATCAACAGCCTGTGCTAAATCTCCAAAAGAAAAGAACATATTCTATTTCATCATGAGATAAGGAGATAAAAAGCTACACTAAGTTGCTAGATAAAACGGAATATTTTGTCTTGGTTAAGTGACCATGAGATAAAGGAAGGCCAATAAACCGCACATGGAAAAAAGGATTTTAAGTTGCTTGGAAAAGTAACTCGAAAACATAACATGTCTTGAAGGGTTTAGGTTTTTAGCCAAATTTTGATACAACAAGACTTAGGGTTTTAGCTAGAGGCCAAAAAAAATTACAGAGACAAGAGGAAAGAGCTTGGAACCATAAAAAATTTCCAAGTTCTAACAACATCAAGGTGCCCTTGAGGTACAAACATCTCCAGAAACAATGGGTACCCATGGAACTTCCTCCAATAAATACTTATTTTTGTGTTAATAAGAGGATATATCACATACCACCATCATCATTACATGGTTTGGGCCTATCTTCCATGGATGACATAAAGTTCTATTACAAAAATGTTTCTAAATTGATCGAGCATGTAAGATCTTATTACAATTAAAAATATTGGTTTCAGATTGTTCGATATAAAAAAAAGTATGCATAGGTATACACTCTTAGAACATTATATACAACAAAAAGATAATGATCAAAGTAAAAGAGTGGATATATACATTGACTGAAGGCCAAAAGAAACATGGAATATTGTAGGTTTTATTGATGAACTATAACTGATTGAATGTTTGAAGATGAAAAGTTGATGATGACCGAGCTGCAAAAGTGAATGCAAGACATTAAATCAATTAATGTATTGTATTTTCATTGATGTCAACTTGATATAATCAAATTGATCATACACATATTGTCATAAACTTGAAGAGACCAGAGAGAAAAATTTTATGTGGTCGGTAAAACTTAAAATTTTTGTATACACCGAGTGATAGTAAACACCAACGGATAGTGCACAATGAGGAACAATGAACACCGAGAAGCTCATAGTGTATACCGAGCACCACAGTAACTGAGCAAGTGTTACCAAGAAAGAGCTATGTACAGATCACAACTAAAGTCAATGACAGAGCTAACTGGAGTTGATGACCGATCAGAACTGAAGTTAAAGAATGAAAAAACACTTAGTTGTCAAGAGCTATATTTAGAGATTGACTGGTTGATTGATTTATTCTTAATGATCAGTTAAACTAAAGCATAGAAGAGATTTAAATTGTATTTATCAAGGAGAGATCTACAAAATAAAACTAAAGAAAAGATTTATGGGATAAAGCAAGAATGGCGAGCTTTAAGGATCAAGAAGTGATCTACAACAAAAACAAGGAGATTGAGCAGCTAATCATGTCTATATAAAGAGACAAGGAATTCATTATGAATAAAGGAATACTAAATATAATTCTGGTAAAGATAGAAGTCTTCATGTAGATCTAATCATACATGCTGAAGAATAGAGCCAAGGAATTCTGCAAACACCAAGCAATAGAGGACAGTGCATTCACTGAGCAGAACAGAAGAAAGAAAGAGAGAAAAGGAATTGAAGAGAATATTGATCAGAGAGGTATTATTGGACTAACAATAGATCTAAATATATGCAATTTAAATTAATATCTTGAACAGATCATTTACTGTACCAATTTAATCATTGATTCAAAAAATCTCTTAACCGAGTGGGATTTAACAGTCCTTATTATATTGAGATACTCAAGAGTATCAAAAATTTTTCTTATTGACAACATAATGACTGCTAGGTAAAAAGGTAAACTATTGGTTTTAAATCCTCTAACAAGTTTGCACTTAAGAGTGTGTTGTAACCTTTAACAGGGTTGGCTCTTCACCAAGCTCACTTCAAAAGAGTGAAAATTTTGGGTTACCGGTCCCAAGAGGTTTTTCCCTTAAGAGGGTTTCCACATTAAAATCTGTGTCAAATGTGTATTTCTTTCATTGCATTGATATTTTATTTACACATTAGTGATACTGGATTGGTTAGTAACTCTAAGTTTATTTTCTGCTACTCGGTAAAGTCTAGAAAAGATAAACAGTATATCTTACCGAGTAGTTAATATTTGTTAAAGTTATTTAAGGCATACATCTTAATGGACTGAAAGATAACTAGAGGATATTACATTTGAGATATAATTTTTTGTTGGATTTTTTAAATTATTTTAGTTCATTGATTCACCCCCCCTCCCTCTTAGTTATTCTAACAATTGGTATCAGAGATTTGGTGCTTGGAAGATAGTTTAAAGACTTAAGCTAAAGATCACAAGATGAGTAAAAGGGTTGTGCCTAAGTTGAACAAAGACAACTTTTCATCATGGAAAAGTAGGATAGGACTTCATCTACCAGGTATTGGAAATGATGTCACACAATGCTTGGATATTGAATATGCTGCACCTACTTGACCTCTGACTATTGATTAATTGAGATAGAAACATGAACATAATTCTATGATTATAGAACTTGCTTCTTCACTATTCGATGTTGAATTTGAAGATGTGAAATCATGCACCTCTGCAAAGAAAATGTGGGACAAACTCAAGCTAGTACATGGAGGAGATGAAAATGTGTTGAGAGCTAAAGCTGAAAGCCTAAGAGGAAAGTTTGATGACCTAAAAATGAAAGGAGAGAACATCACTCAGTACAGTGACAGAATCAAAGAAATTGTTAATGTTATCCGTGGAGTAGGAGTACTTGAAGAAGAAAAAGTTGTTAGTAAAATTATGAGAACCTTACTACCTGTTTATGCTATTAGAGTATATGAAATTCAAGAAATGAGAGAAGTATCTACTAATAATGTTACTCTTTATAGTTTGATTGATAGACTTATTTTATTTGAGATGAACAAATATGACAACAGTGTCTTACCAACTATTGATTCTGCATTCAAATCTTCTCTGAAAATAAGCAAATCTAGTCACAAACACACTATGAGAAATGATAGTGATAGTGATAGTGATAGTGATGAAAAATAACTTGATGAACGTGAAGCACTAATGGCTAGAATATTACATAGAGGTAAAGGAAAACACAAAGGTAAATTACCATTGGTTTGCTTTAATTGCAAAGAAATTGGATATTTTGCTGCTAGATGCCCTAACAAGAGAAAGGATGAAAGAAACAATGACAGATCTTATAGAAGTATGACAGGAGTGATGACCAAGACTACAGAAGAAACTGACACTCTAACAGAAGAGATAACCAAGAATACAAGGACAAAGGCAAGAAGCCTTGTTACCTAGTTGAGAACAAAGCTGAAAATTCTACTACGGATTCTGATGAAGACGTTGAGGTAGTATTTGTTTCTATGAAGGATGATTCAAACAAAGAAGAAAGGTTTATTGAAACTACACTCATATCTAAATTTAGCAAAAATGATGTTTGGATTATTGATAGTGGCTATACTCATCACATGACTCGAGATAAAGAAAATTTTGAAACTTTTGAATATTATAATGGTGGATCGGTTAGGACTCACCTTGCCCAGTTGAAGGAAAAGGAACCATCATGTTGCATAATTTGATCAGATGTGAAAATGCATATTGGGTGAAAGGACTTAACTATAATCTATTGAGTGTTTCACAGCTGAACAACACAGGACACCAAGTTGCAATTGAGAACAAAAAGGCAAAGATCTATAATGGAACAGGAAATTTGATCGGTATTGGTGAACAAACAAAAGGTAATCTATTTTATCTAGACAATATTGAGACCAATTATTTATTGGCTAGAAATGAAGATGTTTGGTTGTGGCATAAAATGTTATGTCATGTGAACTTTTACAACATGGTTAAGATAAGTAAGAAAAGAAAAGTAAGAGGCTTATCGAGTATGTCAAAGCCCGACCATGTTATGTGCAAGAATTGTCAAAAAGGAAAAATGAAAAAGTCTAATTTCAAGAGAAAAACCTACACATATAATTCTATTCTAGAGTTAGTCCATACTGACTTATCTGGACCAATGAGAACAAAGATCTATAATGGTGATAGATACTTTATTATATTTGTTGATGACAATTCTAAGATGATAAGTGTTAGGTTCTTAAAATAGAAATCTGAAGCTTTTTAAGATGTTCAAATGGTATAAAGCTAAAGTTGAAAAGCAAAGTGGAAAAGAACTAAAAAATTTAAGATCACATAGAGGAGGAGAATTTATTTATAATGAATTCACTAACTTTTGTAATGAGCATGGGAATCCAAGACAGGTTTATGCACCGAGAACACCATAGCAAAATGAGATTGTTGAAAGGAGGAATAGATCAATTTTTGATTGTGCCAGAGCACTGATGATTGAAAAAGGCATCACACAAACATTCTAGAGAGAAGCTGTAAGCATTGTTGTCTATACTCTAAACCAAGTTCAATTGAAGAAAGACACCAATAAGACACCTTATGAGCTATGGTATGGATACACACCAAATGTGAGTAACTTTAGAATTTTTAAAGGTCAATGTTATATATTGAAAGATGGAAGAAATGGGAAAATTGACTCTAAAAGTGATGAAGGAATATTTCTAGGATATTCTACTAAAAGCAAAGCTTATAAATGTTTGAACAAATCTTCTAACAAAATCATCGAAAGTGCAAATGTTAAAGTGGATGAATTTACTGAGAAAATGATGAGGAAAGAAGAAAGGAACATGAAGATTACAAAAAATTTGTCTACATAGAATAACCTGACACCTTTCTTGAGCGATGGGACAATGAAACTAAGCAACAGGATGCACATACCGAGAATCAGGAAAATACCTACAATGTTGAACCGAGTGATAATGATGATCACAATGATGATCAAAATGAAGAACAAAGATCTGAACCTTTACTTGCTAAATATGTCAGAAGACACCATCCACATGACCAGATCATTAGAGACAAAAGAGCTGGAATGAGAACAAGAAGTAAGTCTCTTAACACTAGATTTTTGATTTGTGATTTTGAGCCTAAATCTATTAATAATGCACTTGAGAATCAAGAATGGGTTAGTGCAATGAATGAAGAGATTGAAAAAATCAAGAAGAATAAAACATGGACATTAGTACCTAGACCGAGTGACAAAAATGTCCTTGGTGCCAAATTGATTTTCAAAAACAAACTGAATGAGAATGGATAAGTCATAAGGAAAAAAGAAAGACTGGTATGCAAAGGGTATGCACAAGAATAAGGTATTGACTATGGAGAAACTTTTTCCCCCATTGCTAGACTAGAAGGAGTAAGAATTATAGTTTCTTATGCTCCTTTCAAAGGATTCAAAGTATACCAAATGGATGTTAAATCTACATTTCTAAATGGAATACTAGAAGAGGAGGTATGAATTGAACAACTTGAAATGTTTGCTGATCCTAACAAGAGGAACACAGTTTATAGACTACACAAAGCCTTGTATGGATTAAAACAAGAATCAAGAGCATGGTATGAAAGACTTCACTCTTATCTCATTAGTATTGGATTTGTTAGAACAAGCACCAAGAGCATGGTATGAATCACACATGACTGTTGTCAAAAGAATTTTGAGATATCTAAAGAATACTGAAGGCTATGGTTTGTGGTACAATAAAGAAGGAAAATTTAAGCTACAAGTTTATATTGATGTTGATTGGGCTAGAAACATAGATGATAGAAATAGAACAACAGAAGGAACATTCTTTATGGGTGACAGACTTGTCACATGGATAAGTAAAAAGCAAGGATGCATATCAAAATCAACTGTAGAAGTAGAATATGTGGCTTCTACTACAAATTTCTCTAACATTGCATGTATCAAGCAATTGTTAAAAGGTATGAATGGAGAAATTCTTGACCTAGGAAGTATCTATTGTGATAATACTAGTGCTATAAACATCTCAAAGAACCCTGTGATGCATGATAAGACAAAGAACATAGTTATTAAGTATCATTGCTTGAGGGAACAAGTAAAATAGAAAGAGGTGACAATGGAATATGTACAATCAAAAGAAAACTAGCAGACATATTCACAAAACCATTACCAAAGGATACATTTGAGTACCTAAGGAATAGACTAGGGGTTTGACCCTTATCTACTGGTCACTAAGCTGACTTGGAGGCTGCATCAGCCTACACATTATTAGAAGATCAATCATGTTGATGCAAGCTGAGATATGGACTACAATGAAATATCAGTCCACTAAAGGGACATAAAGCTTCAAAGGGAGAAAACGATTATTGGCTACTACAGAGCTGAATTTTTTTTTTTTGGCATTTCTCTCAAAGGGAGAGAAATATTCAATGAAATATCCATCAAGGAGGAGAACATCTAAATGGATAAAGATTCAAAGATTAAAGGGAGAGAGATATTCAATGAAGTAACCATCCATCAAAGGGAGAGAATTGGAGAAAAGATTCTACAAGAAAGGGAGAGACATAATCAGAAAATAGAATTGCTACACCTATCCATTGAAGGGAATGAAGAAAGAAAGAGCACACAATAGAATCAAATCTAAGCTAGAAGAGCTTACCGACACTCAAATATTTGAATTGGTTATAGAACAATAAGTTTGGTATGTTATGGAATATATTATACTACATACTTCATAGTATGTTGCCATCAATGCCAAAGGGAGAGATTGATGAGCCATAATTGATTGAATGTTTGAAGATGATAAGTTGATGATCACTAAGCTACAAAAGTGAATGCAAGACATTAAATTAGTTAATGTATTGTATTTTCATTGATGTCAACTTGATATAATCTGATTGATCATACACATATTGTCATAAACTTGAAGAGACCAAAGAGATAAATTTTATGTGGTCAGTAAACATAAAAGTTTTGTATACACCGAGTGATAGTAAACACCGATGGATAGTGAACACTGAGTAGTTCACAGTGTATATTGAGAACCGCAGTAACTAAGAAAGTTTTACCGAGCAAGAGCTATTTACCGAGCACAATTGAAGTCAATGATTGAGCTAACTGGAGTTGATGGCTAATCAGAACTGAAGTTAAAGAATGACAAAATACTTAGCTATCAAGAGCTATATTTAGAGATTGACTGATTGATTTCTTTACTGTTAATGATTAGTTAAACTAAAGCATGGAAGAGATTTAAAGTGTAGTTATCAATGATAGATCTATGGAATAAAACTAAAGTAAATCTTTATGGGATAAATCAAGAATGGTGAGCTTTATGGATCAAGAAGTGATCTACGACAAAAACAAGGATATTGAGTGGCTAATCATGTCTATATAAAGAGACAATGAATTCATTTTGAATAAAGGAATGTTGAATATAATTCTTGTGAAGATATAAGTCTTCATGCAGATATGATCATACACACCGAAGAATAGAGCCAAGGAACTGCTTACACCAAACAACAGAGGATTACAGGACATAATAACCCTACCAAAATAACCCTAGAAAGAATAACCCATCCAAAATAACCTGAGAGAAAAATAACCCAGGGTCATAATAACCCACAGTCAAAATAACCCATGGACAATATAACCCCATAAGATTATAGGGAAACGAAAGCAAAATTTATAAATTACAAGTATGTTTCTGAAAAAAAAATTTATTCAAATTTTCAATTAAAGTGTTAAATAATGAGAAATGCCTCTTATATAATCTAAAATATTATTACTTTCATAATCATCAACTAGTCTTTTTAGTCTTTCTTTGAGTTTACGGTATTTTTTCCTGCTTGGTTGTGTAGTGTGTTCAGCCATATATTTCTCTATTTTATTCTCTTGGAGACCCTGTTCTTTTTCACTGCTTTGATGAATTTCTAGATTGAGATATGTGATGATTGAAGAAATTCAATAAATCATCCATGTCATCCCTTCATAGAATTATTCATTTTGGGAAGATCATCTTGAATAGCTGAATAGCAGTTCCACATTGTGATTGGAAACTTGGGTGACCATCAGTTGCCTCTTATAGTTAGTCTTCCAATCCATGTGTCCCTAAAACATTCAATTATGGGTTGAAAAGTCTCCTCATGTTCTATATAATAAGGAGATTGTATAAGTGTTTTGAATGCATTGATTACATATATCTAAGGCACAAAAGCTAATGCAACAAGTTTTTTGATCTCAAATGAAAATACTTCATTGACACTGTAACGTGTTTATAGACCTTCTTCTTGAAATTTCCTCCACAAGCACTGAGAGAAATGGAAAAAGAATCCCCGAATAGTGACCTTTGGAAAAAATTGCAAAAATAGCTCCCTTGAAACCTATTTCAAAATCAATAAGTATAGTTTTTGGGTTTAGATCACGTTGCATTTTTTTTAATTTTACAAGTACTTGTGTATAAGCGGATCTTGTTTTGTTGGTCCTAAGAATATAGATGAGTGGAAATATTGCATCATTTTTCAAGCCATGAATTGTGTACAATTGCTGAAAAATATTTGGCACTATTTTAAATGTACCATCACTAAACCAATTTTCAGATTCTTTTAGTAATTGTAAATTTGTGTGGTGGTGAATATTAAAAAATGTTTCTCATCATTACTGTCATGAAAAAGAAACTTTTCCCCTCTATTGGTAATTATATATTCAATTGGTAAGGTAAGATCTCTTGATGTCCGAGGATTTGGTGGTGGTGCTTCAAATCTTATTCTTTTCCTTTGAATCATTTTGGATAATGCATTGGTTGATGATATTGCTCCTGCTACCAGTAATGAAATATTAGAACATGTAGTAGAAATGATATTTCTTGTAGAGTCTTGAGTCAATCGCGCCATGTCTTTCATTTCATTCAACTTCTGTTTGACATTGATCATGTCAATTTTTGGAGCATGATTATGTCATGTAATGCTAATCACATCACCAGATTATGTTTGTGTTGTAGTATAGCACCGACTTGAATATTTATTTGTAAAATATTCAGCACAATGCCATATCATTTTATTAACACCTTCTTGATGAAGAAAAAATGTGTAACCATTTAAAATGAGTAATTTCTTTTTTTTGGCTTGTTAAAAATTGAAGAGGCATTGTATATATTAAAAATTATGAAGAATTTCTTGATTCCCTAAAAGTATATTTATTTTTGTATACTTTTATAGAAAACCCTAGGAAAACTTAATATAATGTTCAAAAAATTATATATATATATA
>MU228019.1:1220466-1234263 GCA_018584345.1 Thuja plicata
GCTTGAATTTAATTATTTGATTTCATGATTATTTGATCTTTTAATTTGATTTGAATTTTGTTCCTTTGATTTGATAAATGTCCATTTGATTTGCATTGAGATGATATTTTGAAGCATTTGGCTGAGATTTATAATTTGGAATGCTTGAGATACACCTGGTCAAATTTAGGTGTCTACACTCTCCATTGAAGATCAAGGATTCAAGCTTTCAAGCCTTTGAAGGGATTTGGTTCAAGCATTCTAGATTCATCATTCAAACCCTAGATCTAGCCATCATGGTAGTGTGATCTTCCTTCAAGATCCTTTGTGCATCCTCAAGACTCATTCATTCTTCCTTCAAGGAGGATTCCAATCATACAATCATGGAGGTTTATGGTTTCTATTGAGTCCATGATTTCATAGTTACATACTTGTTATATTTGAATTACAATTGCATATCTATTCAATAGCATAGCTTCATTCTTAGATTCAATTCTACTATTTGCTAGCATTCTATACTTTATTGATTTCAAGGTTAATTCATAAATCGGGGTTTGACTAAGGAAAACCCCTCCCCCCAACAAAAAAATATCTTTTTCTTGTAGGTACAGGTTCAGGATTGAAGATTTGAGCTTAGATTTGGATACCCTTTTCAGTGAACTATCGGGATCTGCAAATAGATTCTCTGTCAGACCTGTGCAGGTCAGGGTCGAGATTATTGGGTCAGGGGTGAGATTAGTGGGTCAAGGTCAACCTTTTTCATGAGATGGTGTCGGATCATAAAAATATTTTTGGGTTTTGTTCGTCTCTACATTCCGGTTCTGGATCATACTTCAGATTTTCCAGAAACAGAGTACAGAGCCCAGAAAACAACATTCTTTAATCTAAAATAGTTCAAGTTTAGTGCATTCCTCCTATCCATTTCAATTCAAATCCTTAATCATTCTAAATCTATCACACATTCATTCACACCACATTTTAAGAGGGAAACCTAAGATCTCCTTCTTTATTCTTATTTCCAATAGATTGATTCATTTATGCATTGATCCTTTTTGGGTTGATCAATTTGGATCCTTCCTTTGTGCATTTGAGAATAAAGGATAATATCTTATTTATCCCTCCACTCTAAACATTAAATGTAAGGTGATAAGTGATTTGAGTATCAAAATACTCTTATTTTATTAACATCATTTTCTACCTTTACAATTAGTAAATTGGCTATCGATGCCATACAACATTCACCATTATGAGTATTATAGATTTTCAATGGATGCAACATTAATAGTTATATTCTGAGAGTATTCCAAGAGATAGCTTTACCCGATTTGTTACATTCCTAATGCATGAAGATGCTTTCATTCAAAGGATCAAATGAGTGATTGATCAACACTCGTATGAGATTACTTGATTTAATCCAATAGTGTAGGCAGTAATGCAAATTAACCATACTAGAATTTTATTCTCTTGACTTGATGTCAATTAAAATCCTAACGCATGGCACTAAGGTCATTCAACAAGATATTTAATGATGAAGGCATGGTACATCCAATATAAGCTTAGTACTAGGAATAAACATAGGATAATATATTCCCTATCGAAGAACAAATATACCTATCCTTTAAAAATGTATGGATATGGATATCTTATTAGGTGCATAGACATTTCCATTCTTATCAAAGCACATAAATAAACATTCTTATAATATTCAAACTAGATAAGTTGAATGCACCAAATTTTTATAAGTCTAAATGGCAAAAGATAATTTGAATCCTATAGAAGGAATCTTGTAGCATACACGAAACTAGTATTCATTATAGAAACTAATATCAATGAAGGAAATCATGCCTAGTTCATTTATGATTGAGGGAGACCTGATTTCAATAGCTCAAGATGATTTCCATATTAAATCTAATATCCCCTCAGTAACAACACTGCCCCAACATTCACCCATCAATAGATGATGGAGATAGTTTCCAAGACATGAATAAAATGTAGAGATCTTATTATAAGTCGCATGAATGAATGATTCATGATAACCCAAAATGAGCCAATAAGCAATAACCAAGAATGCTCAAACAAAAAGGAAGTAACTCCTTGATTTTGGGTGGAAAGAAGAGGTGCGTTGCCACGCAAGAAGATATTCCTTTCCAAAGTGTGATTAATTATAAATTAATCAAGAGTTGGATTAGGCCAACAATAAAATAATACATTACTTATAATAATAATGTCAAGCCCAAGATGCATAAGGTTGCATGTGCACACACACACACACACACACACACACACACACACACACACACACGTTCTATTAACTTAGGGCCAACTTACACTTCACATAATAAATTTGTGTTAATGACATTCATACACTTTATGATCATTGACACACATGTATACATATATCTATATATACATATATTTGTATATATGAAATAATGATCCATTGACCTAAGATCTTTAATAATAGAGAGGTAGGTAGAGTTATGGAGACACCTAGAGAGAGGTGCATATATCTTTGACATACCCATTGCACACCAATGTGTAATTGCTAGTTCCATATTCTTAACATATCCTTACCAATATCATGACGGACCAAAATATAAGCACATAAAAATTAATTTAAATAAAAATAGGTCATTGTATTTCGACCTTAGTTGATTTTGTAATCGATGATAAAGCTATATAAATGACGAATCGATCGACATCTATTTATCGGTATACCGAATAACACCCCATTGTTTTCTGATGATTACAACGTCGCTTATATAGCATTGTCGTCATTATTTTCAACTGTTCGCATCGTATGTTGGTCGTAAGTTTGACCAATGGTAAAATGGTCTGGTCATGTAAGGGACTTACAATTCTTTACTACACAACCCTTTTTTCAACCATTGGGTCATCGGTATTCCGCCCAATATGTTAGTCATCGAATGCTTCGATACAAAAATTTTGACGACCACATTGGTTGAATGTTCTACATTTTTGAGACGCAAAAGAGACCACTACGCATAAAAAATTAGGCTAAATTTTATTAGTGTCTATATTAGGTTCATTTGGAAGCCATATAATTTCATGGATACAAGAAAAACCTCGATGCTACCATTCATATCTATACCAACAATCATATGCGCATAATATGTTTACAAGAAATTCTTCATAGAAGAAAGTAAATATCTGATGAAGATACAAATAAGTTATATGTGGATTGTCTACAATGTTTTGTACAAAAGGTTTTCTTGAATATTGCATAGTTTGTCCAAAATTGGATGGAAAGAGTTTATGCAGGTCAGACCATTTTGTATCAACTGAAATTAATGTGAAGATTAATGTTGGTGTCCCTACTTGATTCACCATGGTTATCAATTCCATCAGGAATTTCTTCTAGTATGCTCTTGTACCTTGCAACGAGGCCCCAAACCACATAAGTTGGTTTGCTAATTGGCTGGTAGGAACATTTTCAAGGTGCTAGTAAAAGGTCATCTAGAGTATCTGGTCTTTATCATGCAAACTTTCTTTCACAAAAACTATTATTATTTGTTGACTGTGATGTCTCATGATTAGATTGTAGATGAAATAGAAAAAGGATACATATTTCAAAAACCTATGGTCATGGAACCACATTAAATAAAAAGAACATTCATGCATTTTTACCTATTTGTCTCTCAATTACAAAGGAATTGTAGTTCCCTTCGGGAACATCATAGGGAAACCATGTTCAATGGACCTTCAATATTTTATATTCATTTATCCGTACATTATTAATTTTAGTCCCATAGAATGATAGGAAGATCATTAGTCTTTATACATAGGATATCTTTTATAGCTTATAACTCACACTATCTATTTGGGAGCTTGGGTATGAACAATGAGGAATTTGAAAAATTAATCTCATTATTTGTGTTCTCGCAACCTTTCATTTTAGCCACTACACCATGGGAGTTAAATGAAAAATTATGCAACAAACTTGATATATCTATGCTTGTAATAGGCAATAGATTATAGATTGTTGGGTGACATTGTTGTGGATGTTGTGAACTAATGAGAGGATTAGGATTATAAATGTTTGGATGGCTTGGTGTCGAGGATTCCAACAATTCTAATCTAGATATTGGGGCTGAGGAGAATAGGCACTCTCTATTACTGAGGTGGGCTCAACTAGGACTTAGGCATAGGACATTCGTGTCTCTTTGATGGCTCCTTCTCCAAGTGACAAAAGGGAAAGCACCAACTGGTTCTTGAGGTATGTGCAAACTATTTGGTATATGCTCTCTTGGTCCTTTTCTTATAGGTTTACTGGTTGCTCTACTATTTTCAACCCCATAGATGGGTCATTTCAAATTTTGAGAATGTAGAACTTGGCTATGGAATATTCCATGGACCTAGCTATAGGTTTGATAATTAGGATTGATACTTCTACGGTAGTTTTTACAAATTTTGCCCATTTTTCTGCAATTGATAGATGGCCTAGAGCTTGGCTCGGCCCTATGCTCGTAGATGTGTTACTCCAATTGTGCATTGAAGTTGTCATTAATTAGTTTTAAAGTAGACATAATGGAAAAATGGTAATAGAATCACAACATGACAGTTGGTATATTCACCGAACTGCATAGTTAACTGAGAGCATTGATCATGCACAGAGTTAACCGAGTACAGTGATACCCAAGCTAACAAACTTTACCGAGTAGTAGACAACACCGAGCTACACAGTACAAACCGAACAAGTAGTATAACCGAGATACAGAAACTACATCGAGCACCAAGAGACAACAATAACCAAGTGGACCAGAGGCCACATAAAAGTTTTTTTTGGCACATTATTCTATGTAAAAAAAAATTCTGACCTAGATAATAGTTTACATGATCAAGGAGAACATTAATTATGGATGTACAACATTAATTGTTTGTCTCCTATGTTAGATGATCAAGGTAAATTATGTACAACATTGATCTTAGGGTAGGGACATAATTGTGAAGCCCTAATTAGGTCATATTGTTTGATATATAAATGTATAGATGTCAAATTTTGTAATGTATGCTAATCAAGCAATGATCAAGTAGACGCCATACTAGAGACATCAAAGATCAGACAAGGATTTTAAGGACAACGACTACATTGCTAAAATTAATTTTCAGAACTAAGGCAAGGCTACGAAGCAGAAGGTATTATCACTCGCATTAAGGTGAAATTTTTTGTATGCACTTAATGGATCTGTATCAGCAATATTGAGACTGTATATGTTTCAAATCAAATTCATTTTACTCTTTAGCAAAGTTAATAGACCCCCAAAATCTCTTAACAGAGTAGACTTAACCATTTTATTGTAAATCTCTTAACTGACTACACACATAACTTGTGTTGAAAAATCCTCTCACGAGGTAAATCTAATCGATCTCATTATTACTCCTAACAGGGTAAGATCATCAAAAGTGATCATTCTTTGTAATCTTTAACATGCTACTTTATTTATTGCAGTAGTGAAGTTTTGTGGGTCTCATCCCCACCGTAGTTTTTACCTTCTAATAGGGTTTTCCTATGATACCAAAATACTAGTGTCATGAGTACTTAATTTCATGTATGTGTATTGTTTACTTTACATGCATTTACATTTCAGAAGTGATACTATATGTTTGGTGTATGTAATCTACTCAATCGGTTAATACAGAACAGTGGTTACAAAGAATTGATTAAAAGTTTTTAAGGGTATTGATTCACCCCTCCCTTCTCAGTACACACCCTTTCTATTATCCTAACAATTGGTATCATAGCTAGTTCTCTTGTTTTGAAGTTTTAACTGTTGAAGAGAAAATATCTTACAATGGAAAGGTATACACTTGATAAAACTATTGAGAATCAGAAGTTACAGTTGCAGATCTATGTTGAATAGTACAAGGAAGCCAAAGAGAAACTTAGGGAGATGTTGATTAAGAGAAAGGACATGGCACTTTGCTATTGTGAGATTTATTATCATGAAGAAGAGATTCATGACCCATTTGACACATTTGGATCTGAATCTAGTAGCATATCTAATGCATCTGAAGGAATCATATCAAAGCTATCTGAGAGCAATCAACAACTTACTAAATAAGTGAAATCACTGCATATCAGACAAGATACACAAATGGTTAGAATGGTTGAAGTCTTGAATGATGCAAAGAAAGATGAACAAGATACAAACATGGTTGTTGACGATAGAAGATAGATGATTGAAAATTCACAAGAGAAAGAAACTGAGATATTGAGACTTAGTGAACATTACTTTGAGATCACCAATCAAGTGGTTGCTATGAATCATGAAGAAAACTGAGTGAATACTGAACTTGCAAGAAGAATATAATATATTGGTGTATTAAAAGAAGAAAATACAAAACTGAGAAATGAATTGAAGATTTTACAACAAAATAATGAAGTGATTAAGAGATCTGAAGAAAGCACTAAGAGAATGGATGAATTTCTAAACTATCAAAGAAACAACAATACCAGATTAGGGTATACCAAGTAAGGAGAATAGTCAAATCAATCTAAACAAAGGAATGTATAATCAAGATCGAAGCCTAAAAATCCCTCTTGCCATCACTGTGGAAAACTAGGCCACACATCAAATGCTTGTAGAAACAAAGAAAAAGGTATTCCTAGAAACCCTCCTAAATTTAATGGTATTTGTTATAATTGTAATAAGCATGGACATAAAGAACATGAGTGTAGATCCAAGTTGAAAAAACCACAGAAGAAACCATACATGGATAAATATTTCCAGTATTGCAACATGGATGGTCATACATCACAAGCATGCAGAAAGAACTCAAAGCAAATTTGGAAGCCTAAAGGAAAAGAAAAGGTAAATCAACCGAGAAGACAAGGTAATGCTTATGCATGGGATTATAACACTTGGAGTAGTTGTACACCATGTGGAAAATATGGTCATATAGAAGAAAATTGCATGAGACAATAGCGAACCAAGTCTAGGAATTGGTCAAACTCTAGAATGGCATGTTCTCACTATCACAAAGTCGGTCACTTAAGCAGAGATTGTGCAGAATGAATAAATACTTATGGTAATGGAAGTGCAATTGATGAAATTGTGAGGATCAGAAATCAAATGTGGAGAAGAGCATCAAATGATAATGAAGGAACAAACAAAATAGTCAATGACACCTCATCTAATGGATTAGGTGGCTCCACTATCTCCAACTGAGCAATATAAGCAGGTAAGGAACTATGTTTTGCAAAGCTATATCTTACATCAATTCCTATATTCATTACACATATGCCAAATTAGCATGAATTGAGATGCACTATGGTATTATACTTCTGATTACTTTGATCTTGTTGAGTCGGTTAATATGTACCAAGTTAAAATTGTCAGTTGGTGAAAATGTGAAGAGACACAGGAGTTGCTATGGTAACTGAGTATATGTTATACTCACCAAGCTAAAACATTGTTAGTGTTAATCGAGCATAATGTTTGTTCACCAAGCGATTGGTGAAAAACATTTATTGCACTACCCTAAGTCATTTGCTATAAATTTGATCGACGTGAACTCATTTGTTCACACTGCGATCATAGAACAGAATAGAGAAAATAGAGCAAAGTTGCAGCAGAGTATTTTCGATCATTCTATAGAGATTCAAGCACACTCCAAGCATACCAAGGCTAGTCATTGCACATTCTTCTTTACCTGAGTCATTCAAACACTTTCACGCAAGCCCTAAACCATAAATCATGGCATCAGCATCCCGAACCATGAAAGCCAAGATGGAGAAGGATAAAAAGATTATTTTGGTAAAGAACTCCACTTGCAAAAATCTGTATTATAAGATCCATCCACAGGTTGCATCCCAACCGGATGATAAAGGTGCATTTTCATCGATCCTGCCTAGGGTTTTGTTAGTCCAAGACATGTGTACCTACATTCACTGCAAATTAGGTGAAATCAGGGATTTTAAAATATGTCAACTTATTAGTCACTATGCACAGATGGAAAGTTGAAAGAAGATCATAAACATAAGGAGGTTAAAGGGTTAACCAATGCCCTAAATTTCCCAAATGTATTTAAGACTGAGTAGATCCACATTGTTCTGAGCAAAGTACATGAAGGAAAGCTCTGGCTGGATGAGCACAAAAACATAAAAAAGGATGGTATTCATGTCATGACAAGGTATCCCATATGTGATAAATCCAAAGCCCTAAGGCACCCACCAAGAACCAAAATAGAGAAGTTAATAGGATCCAAATGGGATGGTAGAGGTCTGAAGATCAATTGCATCGGTGATCCTGAAATGAGGTTCGGTGCATATGTCATTGGCTCCAAGATATTCCAATCCAACAGACTAAACAACATTGCTTGCAGAGCTGTTGACATAGCCTATAAGATTGCTAAGAAAGGAGTACAATGTGACCTATCTGAGTTGTTGTAGAGGAAATTTGAAGAAAACATGAAGACCATTAGATCAGCATAGTCAAATACATGTAAGTTTGGTTCCCTACTACTATGCACATTCTTATACCAACAAAATTTATTTCCATCAGTGGGTATAGTTAAATGGATGTCCAACCGACCAATTACAATGCAAATCAATGATATGATTACAAGCCTAGGAAAAAATTTTGAACCAGACATGAATGACTATTTTGCTAAGTTTAAGGCTAGGATGGAAAAGAGGACTAGAATTCCACTACAATTGGTAGATATGCACAAATATGATATATGTTTTGTAGTATACACTGATACTACTGTAATCAAGGTAGTACAACCAAGGACAACATGGCTACCTCATTAGAATATGAATTAGATATTGATACTTCATCTGAGACCACTAAAAAATTATTGAATGAGCCTGTTGACAAATCTGCAATGAGATTTGGCACATTTGATGAAGCCCAGTTCTGAATATCTATAGGTCTACAAGTACAAAATATGAGTAGGGAAAAGACAAAGATTGTGAAGACATTGAAGATAAAATTTTCTATAACATATGAAGAATTAGACAAATTTGTTGATGATACCAAGGAGTAGCCCTCAGTCGGTCAAGATGATGAACCCGAACATGATGTTGATGCCATCGAATTAGGTGAAGAACAAGGTAAGGAACCTAAGCCCAAAAGGGGAAAAAGCATAAAGACTAAGTCTCCATCACAAAAAAGATCACAATTGGTGACTGCAGATTTCCAACCTTCGATGAAAGGTATAGCAAAGATAACAAGACTCTCACCAAAGTTCACATACCAAATAAGAAAATAGAGAGGTACTACCGAGAATCCAGTACCGAGACAAAGTATAATATATGTAAAGAACAAAGATGAAAAAGATGATTCTGATGAAAATCCAGATCAATTCAAGGTTGTAATAAATAAGACACCTCAGACTATTGATGAGATTGCAGAGGCAAACATAACAACCAAATGATTAGGACATCCAAATATACATGCATATTCAGATCTAACTACCGAGAACAAGGACAAAATCAAAGAAGAAATCATAGGTATGATGATCAACTTCAAACAAGTTCCAGTTGAATTTGCTTCTTACCTTTCTTCTGAGTTATATGATAAGATATTAGTTAGATGAACTTATGCACTTCAAACTAAGAAACAAATGAGAGAGGCATCTCTCAATCTTATTAAAGCTGACTGCAGTGTAGAACAAATAAATGAAATCATGCAACAATATACAAAGAAATTTCCTAAGAAAGAATGAGCACTAAATATTCTACAAGGAAAACTAAAGGAAGTAGATATTGAGAGCACACAGATATGGAATAAACTGCTGAACCCACCAAAGGAAATCCAATACATGGAGGAAGAAATGGACATTGCATCCAAAGTCAATACCGAGGGAGATCGACCAAGCAAAGAACTAATAGATGTTGACGATGCAGATGTTAAAAATATATTGGATGAAATTCCTCAACTATTGACTAACATGAGTCACCCATAAATCACCATAAATGACATAACTGAAGATGATCCTGATGATAAAGCTAAGGAAGATGAGATAGTCAGAACAACTGAGACCCTGAATGAACAACACACAAGAGAGGTCACCTTAGTAAATGTACCAGGCTAGTTACTTATGTTGGTAAAAAAAATTGAAATAAATATTGAAGCATAGAAGAGGAGACCTGAGCAGGTTACATATACAAATGAAGACAAGGGTGATCAACAAGGTACACAGACTGAGCATAGTGGTGAAAAAAAAAAGGTGATACAAAAAAGATACCACTGATGTAGAAGCAAAAGGTGAAGGTAATAAAGACAACATAGATAATACAGTAGATACTTCTACTAAAGATACCAAGTCAGTTACCAAAGCACCTCACCAAGTCATTACACTGAGTCCCAAGTAAGTAAAGCTTGAACTAGATCAAAAGGATCAATTAGCATTAACTTTATCTCCTTCGTCTAGTGTCCAAGGAAAGAAAAAGAAGAAGAAGAAGAAGAAGAAGAAGAAGAAGAAGAAGAAAGGAAACAAGAATGAAGTTACTTTAGATGAAATCATAGAGATTCCAGCATGGGATCCAAGGACACTCGATCTCCAAACATTAAAGAAATATGGTGAATTATGCACTAGGAAAGCAACACAAGATAAATTACAACAAGAACAAAAGAATTCACAAGTCTTAGAAGCCGCCAAGGAGATTCTTCCGCAAGTTGTCCCTGACTTAACTATCAATGAATCCACTCCCATCATTGATCAACTTGTACTTCTCACTAAGGCCATTAAAAAATGTGACATTGATGCCGAGAAGAAATTGGAAGAAAGAGATGAGAAGAAGATACAATACAAGGTCACAGAGAAGATCAGCTAGGCAGTGTAAGTACACAAGGTAACTCTGTCTAAATTTTTGAATGGTATAGAAACTATCATATCTGAAGCAATCACAATTCTACAACTGTTATGCACATTAGATCACTTCACTACCAAGATTAGTGAAAATATAGAAGATCGATCAAGATCTAAAAGATAGTGCAAAGAGTTTATTAATTGAGCAACATGCATTGCAGATGAATTACACCAAGATACTTCAGAACTAGTGGTTGAGACTAGACCTCAAGAAAGAAGAAGAGAAAATTAGAGAAAAAGTAACCGAGCTATAGGCAACGTTACTACTACATTTGGTAATGATGCAAAAACATGTGACATTGGCAAAAAACCTGATTGCCACCCTAGAATTATCAATGACAGACAACATATATGATGTGCATGCTCAGCTAAACTTAGAGATATTAACCCTCAAGCATTTAAAGGAGGAATGTGAAAAGCTAGTGGAAACTCTCAAGAATACTCATCCTCATATTTTTGACAAACTGTAAGTTATATTCCTTTTGTCATTATTTTCAAAAAAGGGGGAAACATATGTATATAAGTATAGTACGGGGGTAACTATAATCAGGAGGAGTTCATATACATATACCAAGCATGTACAAAGGGGGAGTCACTATGTATAATATTATCAACAGTAATAATTTTTTGATACTAATGCCAAATGGGGAGAATGTTACTCCAATTACGTAATGAAGTTGTCATTAGTTATCAAGCAGACATAATGGACAGATGGTAACAGAGTCACAACAGGACAATTGGTATATTCACTAAATTGAAGAGTCAACTGAGAGCATTGATCACACCCAAAGTTAACCGAGTACAGTGATACCCAAGCTAACATACTTTACCAAGTAGTAGACAACACTAAGGTACACAGTATAAACCAAACAAGCAGTATAACTGAGATACATAAACTACACCGAGCACCGAGAGACAATAATAACTGAGTGGACCAAAGGCCATATAACAGTTTGTTTTGGCACATTATTCTATGTAACAACTTTATTTCTGACCTACATAACAGTTTACACGACTGAGGAGAATATTAATTACAGATATACAATATTAATTATTTATGTCTCCTATGTTAGATGATCAAGTTAAATTATGTACATCGTTGATCTTAGGGTAGGGATGTAATTGTAAATCCTTAATTAGGGCATACCATTTGATATATAAATGTATAGATGTCAAATTTTGTAATGTATGTTGATCAAGCAATGATCAAGTAGCCACCATACTACAAACATCAGAGATCAGACAAGGATTTTAAGGACAAAGACTACATTGCTAAAATTGGTTTTTAGAACTAAGGCCAGGCTACCGAGTAGAAAAAGAGCAAAAGGTATTATCATTCACATTAAGGTGAAATTTTTTGTATGCACTTAATGGATCTGCATCAGCAATATTGAGATTGTATATGTTACAGATCAAATTTTTGTTACTCTCTAACAATTGTAATAGTCCCCCAAAATCTCTTAACAGAGTAGACTTAACCGTCTTATTGTAAATCTCTTAACTGAGTGCAAACATAATTTGTGTTGCAAAATCCTCTCACAAGGTAGATCTAATCGATCTTATTGTTACTCCTAATATAGTAAGATCATCATAAGTGATCATTCTTTGTAAGCTTTAACATGCTACTTTATTTACTGCAGTAGTGAAGTTTTGTGGGTCTCATCCCCAATGTAATTTTTACTTTCTAACAGGGGTTTTCTACAATACCAAAATACTATTGTCATGAGTACTTAATTTCATGTATGTGTATTGTTTACTTTACATGCATTTACATTTTAGAAGTGATACTATATGTTTGGTGTGCGCAATCTACTCAATCAGTTAATACAAAATAGTGGTTACAAAGAATTGATTAAAAGTTTTTATGGGTACTGATTCACCCCTCCCCTCTCAGTACACACCCTTTCCATTATCCCAACAAGATCTAAATTTTTTTGATAATATAAAATATATTCACCCTCATCATTTTACTGATAAAAATGAAGTTTCAAAAATTATATGTATGTATAAAATTCTATTTTAAAAATATAGAATGAAAATATAATCAATCAGTGATGTTTTGACGCACTTTATCTTACCACTTTCACTTAAGACTCGTTTGAATAAAATTATGTTAAAAAACATCAAAACTTACTTTCAATACATGTTCCACCATAAGTGATAAAAAATAAGACAAAAATGAGAATGTGACTCATGATCTTCTTTGGTTCCAAAATAACTGACGACCCCAAGGCGTTATATAAATTTGTCCACTTTGTAGGGTTCAAGAGTTCAACAAATAGCTGACCACTTGACTCTATAGAGTTTCTCACTTTTAAAGATTGGGCTAAACTATCAAACTCTTACCCCCCAAAAGAAGAATCTAAAACTCGCAGCTAACATAAAACACATAGAATCATTTCATAATGCTTATATTAGAAAGTTTTAAATCTATCGTCAACACACAAGATGCCTTGAAAATAATTAAACAAAGGAGAAAGAAAAGTCGATTGGCACACAAATTTGCTTCTAAAATAACTAGCAAACTCAACGTGTTGTATAAGGTCATCCACTTTGTTGGGTTCAAAAGTTCAAAAAATAGCCAACCACCCAACTCTATGGAGTCTCTATGGAGTTGCTCACTTTTAAAGAGTGAGTTAAAATATCAAACTTTTACCCATCAAAGAAAAGAAGTCAAAACTCCTAGCTAACACAAAAGGTATATAACCATTTCATTATTCTTATATTAGCAGGTTTTGAATCTACTGTCAATACAAACAAGATTCCACTTGTTTTGTGTGTGCTAAAATGTTGACACAGTTCTATGAATCATTCCATCCAAGGTTTATCAGGAATGAGGCCTCAAATATTATTCCATAGCTCTCTAGTCATGGAGTGCAAAGGTGTGAAATGGAGGCCCTCAGATTGACCTAGTTAGTGCCTATGCAAGTACACCATGAAATGAGAGATTCAAATGCATGAAAATTAGATCTACTCTAT
>MU228019.1:1248024-1263699 GCA_018584345.1 Thuja plicata
AAATGCTCCTCCAAAATTGCTCTCCAAACCTGCAGCATAACAATACTATGAAAAAAGATGATATCCAAATGAGAAGGAGAGGTCTCCTTATAAAGAAAAGTGAACGATTGAGATTAAGAGGCAAAAATAAATAATCAATGGTTGAGATTAAGAGGCAAAAACCCACCACTTAGGAAGATGTGAAGAAAAAGAGATTTTTATTTAATTTTCCATTTAATTTATTTCCTTTTTCAACAAATAAAGTGCTTTAAGTGAGGATTTTTATTTATTTAATTAAAAGAGGGGTTTTCTTTATAATTAAATAAATTAGAAGAATTTTATTTAATTAAATGGGGGAAATTGAATTTAATTAAATAAGAGGAATTTTATTTAGTTAAAAGGGAGAAATTTAATTTAATTAAATAAGATGAATTTTATTCAATTAAAAGGGAGATTAAATCTTTTAATTAAATAAGATAAATTTTATTTAATTAAAAGGAAAATTAAATCTTTTAATTAGATAAAAATGATCAAACCTTAGGAAATATTGAAATAATTGAATTAAGTGAATTAATTACAATTTGATCAAGGAAATTGATTTGAATTGAAAATGTGTTTCAAAGCATTGATTCAGGAAATTGATAAATTGATAAAATAATAAATGGGGCCCAAAGTCTAGGCGACCATTTTAGGGTGCATACACTTTCAACTGAATTATAAACTGTCAAAATCTAACAAATTGAATAGTATGTATTTTGATTTGCCTCAACAACTTAATTTTTCATTGCTTCAATTCTATACTAAAGATAACTAACCCTGAAATTAAGACAACAATTATCATGCTATTTACACATTCCTAGCTTCCTATACAAACTTAAATTGCTTTACCAAAGTTAAGCAATTGAATCGTTAATTAAAATTCTAGAACAAATTTAAGCCATATGGAAATAAGAGCTTACAATATTTCCATTTTGAGCTTCGAAAGAATCCTTAGATGTCATATGTATTGACACAATATCCAACATTGACTTCATAGAAGTGTCCTATACAAATGCAATCACTCATGATTACTCTACTAAATGTACTCAATTCGATTCTCGAGTTAAATGTCCAACAAACATCAAGTACATGAAATTTCATCAAGTGCACATCATGTTTAAGGAACATGCTTTTCAAACTCACAGTATCTGTATTTCCTACATAATCTCCATCCCCACATGCAATTTCCTTTGACATTGTTCCCAACTTTATCCTCACAAAAGTACCATATTCAAACACATCAACTCAAAATTAATTAACTAAACACATTCAGACTCGATTCTTGACCCAAAACATCTAAGATATGCCAAACGCACAAGTTTGACTTACGCCAACTTTCTTTGCTCTTTGCCCAAAACCAATCGACACCATTTCATCTAACGTAGAACCCAATATAGCATCTATGTAATTGATCTATATAAACACTCTAGAAATTTGTTTAGGTGTATGTTTTCTTTAAAATACAAGTTTAACTCATCCATTTACACACCCTTAATTTATTATATTAAGTTTCATATACTTTGGTAATATCAACATATTGGTGTGTCGATTGCAAACGTCTAAGAGTGAAGAAGGGGAATGAACTCACAATATTTTTGTTTCCTTTCTCATGAGAATCTCCTCACACAAACCCTCTAACATACTACCAAATCTTATGTCACTCCAATTGTCTTGCATCAACGCAACGGCAACGTAACAAAATAGATAAATAATGCAATTGAATGACATTATAATGAACAAGGTACAAAGGCCCTCTGATCACCCTCTTTTAGTGTTTTCTATAGATAAACTAAAATTTTGTAGCTTTGTCAAACGAAGTTATTTTCAAACGAGGTCCCTATATATAGACAAGAGCACCATACTAAGCCATACAACAAATTAAAGAAAACAAGGAAAGGAAAATAAAAGAAAAATTAGAACACTCTCAATGCACAAACATCAAGTTTGAAATAGCAATGGGTTGCACACTAGATTATCCAAAGCCCAGGGACATCCACATACATACTCTTTCTATGCATACGCCCAAGCAACTTACTTCTTTATTGAAAAAAACCGCTCACACTACATAATTCTCACAAATGAAATGCTCCAACACCAACATGTTGTGGTCGATGATTACTTGTACTCTTGAACCATGCGAATTGAGAGGTGCACAGGTTATGATATTCTATACCTGGCCGGCTACAAAGACTTAAACACTACACATCACCCACAATGCACACAAATGTTCTAAAGCTAGTCAAGCAAATATAATACTATCTCCATACAAAGTCATAAAACACTTGAAAACAATAACACATAATTACCAGTTCACTCTGTAAATGTGTTGTCAACCATCCATAACCAACAACACTAAACAAATTAAAACATATTGTGAACACAACAAAAAAAGCACAAATAAATTGTTAGCTTACCCAACATTATTCTTCACACTAAGTTCAACTGAAATTAAATGGCTTGACTTGTGTAAATTGTTTCTCTTTCTCTGCATGAAAATTAACATTAATAAAAACCCAATATTTAACTAGAGGCTAAACCAAAAGAATACCTTGCAGAGGAATGCACGTCCACACTCGCCACATCTTCCATACAAGTTTACTTCTACCCACCAAATGATATACAAACACAAACAAACTCAAAGAAAGTAAACCAAAAAAAAAGGAAACCGCAAAATCATTCCTTTTACCACTCAACCACCACCCCATAACTACGAACATCAAATATACACAATTTACCAGGATTTCCCCAAACGAAGTGCTCTACCATTGATTTAGTTGGTCTCAGCCAAAAAATTTGTGCAAACTAAAAACACAAGAATGATTGGCCAATAATAGTGATTGATAACAAACCCGAAACAACTCTTCATAGTTTTGAAAACCAAATGACTGAAAGAGAAAATTGAAGCTCTTGATGAGTTTTACTTTTGCAAGCAATACAATTAAATGACACATCGTTTCCAACTTACCATATCCACCTTTCCCATCACTGTTAAGTCCTCTTCCAACTATCGCTAATGTCACTCGTCCACTAGAAACTGATTCCTCAACGAATTTCGACTGTCGTCGACAACAAAAGGTGTCTAATTCTTGCTACCGAGAAACCAAATGATTGAACAAGAGAATCGAAGCTCTTAATTAGCTCTTGTTTAGCAAGCAACACACATGCAACATAATTAAACTACACGTTAATTCCAACTATACCATAAGTCCTCTTGCAAGCGCCTCTAACATCACCCTCTAAGCAATTATCGTCACCATTGCCCAAAACAAATTCAGATGAAAAATGCCAGAATCAAATGCAAGGCTCTTTCCAGTGCGACACAAATGACAATTTCTTGATGTGAGACAACTATTCAACAATTTGATAACAAATTTCCGACGTGAGATGACTCCTTGGCAAAAAAAATCCAGACAATCGCAAAATTCTCCTAGGGCCGAAAAGTTGTCCAATTCCAACCCCTAGATTTGGATAACTTTCTAGTGTGAGACACTTCAATGGGAAGAAAAGCTCAAACTAAGTGCCTATTGGCTATATATATATATATATATATATATATATATATATATATATATATATATATATATATATATATATATATTGTCAGAACACATAAAAATTATCAAGCCGTTGTGAAAATTCTTAAATTTGATGTTAAATATGTAGTTTTATTTTTTTTAAGCATGGTTAACATTACTTGGACAAATTTAACTTCATTAATTTTTCTTACAAACTATTTTGGTGAATTATTGTTGCCTGAATTTATTTTTAAAATAATAGTATGGTGATATGCATTATTATATTATAAAATATTCAGATTAATATATTATAATTTCTTATATCATATTTTTGTTATTTGTAAAATTAGATTTTTTATTTATTTTTAATTATATCATATTTTATTAATATTAATTTTATAACTTAAATATCAAGCAATAAACTATATTTATTTATTTTTTATTTTTTTGATGGAGGGTTTAAGAATCCGATATGGACTTAGAGCCAAGGACTGAGGAGCATCCACGCTGCCAAATTCATCAATGAGCCTTTGGTGAACTGTATTTATTTTGTATTTATTCACATTAAAATTAAACAACTTATATCACACTATATTTCTTAATTAAAACTTCTTTGAAAAAATAAATAATCAAATGATATTTATCGACATTCTTTATATAGATTTCTTCAATAATATAATTCTTGCCATGTAAGCGACGAATAGGTATTCGAGTCTTCAGTCCATTCATTCTTTTGATCGACTGCCATCATCATCTGTCATGCTGTTCATAACAGTGTGCCGCGTCTTTAATGAAACTATGTACGGCCTCCACGTAACCCATTTACTGTGCATCTCTCAAGCTTACAAAAAGCACAATTTGATAGCATATCCAATTCAACATACAGCGCAGGAGAAATAAGTATTTTACAAATCGATTGTTGCGATATATACTCAGCACGGATATAATATCATTGCCCAGCAGAATGACTCTTAGCTCCATCACATTACCCAACAGAGAAGATGAAGTCGAAAGAATTCATTCAACGTTTGCGTCTCGCTATGTCCAGTCTACTCCGACAAGGTTTGTGAGCTGTTTGATTTAATGTTTTACTTTGTTTCAGTAGTTCCGTATATGTTGAACATTTTGTTCTGTTTTTCATCTTGACTGAGGAGTTTAAAAAAAAATACATGCATAGTGTTTCCTGAATTCAGAATTTTTTTAACCACCTGAGAAGAGGAAAACAAACATTTGTTGATGCTTGCAGGTATAAAATGCCAGAGAAATCCATATCGAAGGATGCAGCATATCAACTCATCAGTGATGAATTAATGCTAGATAAAAACCCCAGATTAAACCTTGCATCCTTTGTGACAACATGGATGGAACCTGAATGTGATAAACTCATATTGTAGTCCTTGAATAAGAACTCTATAGACATGGATGAGTACCCTGTTACATCTGAGCTGCAGGTTTGGACTCTGTTCAAAAATTATATAGAAATATATATGTATATGAAAATTTGAAGATCTGATTGTAAGTGATAAAGAGTGCTCTGACATTGGTAATTTATAATGTGTGCATACAGGACAGATGTGTTAATATGATTGCCAGGCTATTCAACTCACCACAGGAGGATGGGGAGAATGCGGTAGGAGTTGGCACCATTGGATCTTCAGAGGCAATAATGCTAGCTGGACTTGCTTTCAAAAAGAAATGGCAGAACAAGCGCAAGGCAGAGGGGAAACCATTTGACAAGCCCAACATGGTGGCTGGAGCTAATGTACAGGTAAACAAGGACCTAAGATTATGTGCAGGATGCTAATTGAAAAATTGTGCTATAAAAACTATAATGCTGTACTTCGATACCACTTGTAAAATAAATCAATGGATTTGTTAAGGGAACTATTTTCATTTACAACTTTTGAACTGTGAAAATAAGAGATAGTACTTAATCCCCTGAAACAAGTGGGTGATATTTAAAATTATATAAATGCAGAAGTTTTGAACAGTAGTTATTTCAGAATAACGTTACGGAGAGTAGATAATTTTATATTACCATCTAGCATTTCTAAACCCATTGTCAACCAAATATTATCTCAGATTTCGACATTTGACTTATTGGAACAATCTAGTTTGTTCCACTGGCTCTGTGCTGGCGGCCTCCCTTTTTTCTAATTTGTGTTGGTTGGGTAGCTTCATTAAAATTGCATTACTGCTGACACATAGCTACTAGTGTTAGGGTTGTTTTGGTTAGATGGCGGGATGACAATTGGAAACACAGGTATTAGGGTCTGGATTCAAATCACACTATCGAAATCTACAAACCAAATTGGGTTGGGGAAATCTTCTCTCCATGGTGACATCAGCGAGTTTTTATTGATCCCCTTTGAATTGCCTTCTTTGTTGAGCTCCAGCTCATTTGGACGAGTTAGGATTCGAACGCCCTTCCACCAACTGAGCTGCTGACCCCCTCTACCAACTGAGCTACTGGCCCATCTTGGCCAGTCCATCTTCATACGTGTATGGCTTATTTGCAACACCCCCTTAGGCACCAGCCACTTCAAGCACCCTCACACTGCTGGTGCTTCTGGTGCTTGGGCTCCTATTCTGGCTCTCGTGCCTCATTTGGACCAGCTAGCACGTTCTATTTGCTGCTGAAGTGCTCTACCAACTGAGCTACTACCCCCTCTCTTGGCCAAGTCCATCCACAAAGCGCGTCATTTATTTCCAACATCCCTTTAGTAGCCCATCCCTACTCCAAAGACTCCAAAAAGCCAACCTTGAACTAAGTTTGGCGATAGAATCATTGAAAGATTTTGGTCAATTAGTCGAAACCTCTAAAACAGAGAATCCCATCTACTTACATGCATAATGAAAAGAAAATCAAAGTTACAGATTTGAGAACAATCACATGGATTTTATAATGGAAGGACAGTGAACCCAAATAATTCTCATTTAAATTTGCTTGAACTTCCACCGACGTCATTGGGAGCAAACATGGGAACAATAATCATTAACTCATCTGAAGCTAGACAAGAACAATTCCAATTAACTTTTTGTATTCATTCACTAGAGGCCTGGTAGGTCTGTCTCTAAACTTAAAAGAGGACATATCTTTCATCCACTCAGGGTAGGGAAAGAACATTGAGTTGGAATTTTCTGTAGTATGTAATAAAACATTCAAATAACATGAAAAGGGTATAGAGATGTTTTTTTTTACTAGAGTAAACGTGTCACAAGGTTTGATGGCCAGAGGTGCAGCTAAGAAGGATAGAGAAGTTCTAATATAGGTGCATGAGCCTAAGGTGCTGATGTGCTTAAAGCTGCCTTCCTCTATTTAAGTGTGAGCAGGCCTATGTTCTGAATATTGATTTAATAAGCCTAGGTTGTGAACAATAAGGTATTCTTCTGAGTGAAGCATATTCTTCAAATTATCGAGCTATTCATGAGAACTAATGTAAATTTGCTACAAGGTATTTTGGGAAATTCACATCCTAGTATTCAATCTTGTGAAAATTAATTATATCCAACTATATTTTTTCACGCTCAGACAGTTGCAGCATGGATGAAATAGTAACAAAATGGTTGAATGATTAAAAAAGATTTAAAGATGATCAGAAAGTTCTAGCATACTTTCTAGCATGGATGAAGTACCAACAAAATGGTTTGAAAGATTAGTGGGATAGAACAGATTGGGGGATAAAAAGATTAAAGGGGTTCAGGGAGGATTGTGAATGATAGTCTGGTTTGTGATAAGGGATAAAATGGTTTGGAAGTTAAAGAGATTAAAGGGGTACAGGGAGGATGGTCAATGATAGGTATGTGATAAGGGAGAATAGTGGCAGAGGAGTGATGAAATGGTTTTGAAGGCTTCACGTTGTCATAGGAAGGGTGATCAATGATATTTATATATGTATTGATAAGGGGAAATAGTGGTCAAGGAGCAACAAAATGTTTACAATAACAAGAAAAAAGGTAAAGATATGGGATGATATGAAATTAAGAGCGAGATGGTTGGAAGGTAAAAGGATTAAAGGGGGCCCTACAGAGGATGGTCAATGATAATTAGATTAGTGATAATATGGAAGAATTGTGGTAAAGGGGGGCCAAAATGGTTCTAAAGGCTTGAAGAGGACCTCAAGAGGATGGCCAATTTGAGAGTCATGTGATGCTCAGGGGAAAAAGTGGTAGAGGAGGAATCCAAGACAAACTTGATCACAACGGCAATGTGGTTGCTTGAACCAAACCAACCCCAATCCTGCAATGTAACAATAAATGAGAAAAGTAACATGCCAACAAGTCTCTTGACAATCACAGCACTAGTAATTAGTTTTGTTTAGTAGACAAATAACAAAATTAAGTGCTTATATGTTCAATGAATTATCCCATAATCTAATGGTATTGAGTGCTCTTACGAAAAATTCCAATTATAGACATCCCTCCCAACTGCAACGAAATGGATTCTAGCACCAACTTTACTGAATTATTCAGATAACATTAAAAACTAGAAAAATAAATAATGTATTCCTATTTCTAAAACTTGGAAAATAAATAATGTTTGCCTACTAATAACAAATGACATCAACTACAACAAGAAACAAGGATGTTGACGCATTTGAGAGCTAGAGCTAAGGGAACCCTACCTGCTAGCAGTTGAGGCGGGTCTTTTTCTCATGGAGGTTGTGAAGGGAGCTCGGAGGATGAGGAAGAGATGTTGAAGATGAGGGCAACAAGTTACTCCTGGATTTCTTACAGGGAGCTTGCACTGAAGCTTGGTTGGAGGCTGAAAACATTGTCTCAGATGATTATGGATTTAGCTTTGACAAGGGTGAGGGGCCAGTTCTGTTTGGCTGTTACAAAGAATGATGTGGCTATTTCATGGGGATGAGACTACTTCGACCACTCCCCCTATCAGCGGATTGAGGAGGGATTTCCTCTCCGAATCTCCTGCTATTTTAGGGGGTAAAGGCATGCCTTCTACCATGGCGTCTAATGCCCTTGTTGGTTCTCTTGAGGATGAGGATGAGTTTCTCCTAGATATCTACTTCAACCACTCCCCCTATCAACGGGTTGAGGAGGGGCTTCTTCTCCAAATCTCTGCTATTTTAGGGGGTAAAGGTGTGCCTTCTACTGTGGCATCTAATGTCCTTGTTGGTTCTATTGAGGATGAGGACAACAAGTTACTCCTATATATCTTGCTAGGAGCTCACTCTTTAGGTCAGTTGGAGGCTGAAAACATTGTTTCAAATGATGATGGGTTTAGCTTTGACAAGGGTTAAGGAAGGGATCTGTTGATTTTGGTAGATATAGAGAATGCTGTGGCTATACATGGGGGAGAGACTACTTTGACCACTTCCTTTGTTAGCGGGTTGAGGAGGGCTTTCCTCTCCGAATCTCCTTTTGTTTTGTGGGATGGCATCTGATGCCCTTGTTGGTTCTCATATTACAAAGAATGATGTGGCTATTCATTGGGCTGAGACTACTTCGAACGCTCGCTCTGTCAGTGGGTTGAGGAGGGGTTTCCTCTCTGGATCTCCTACTGTTTCAGGGGGCAAAGGTGTGCTTGTTGCGGTAGCATCTATTTCCCTTGTTGGTTCTCTTGTGGATGAGCTGAATTTTCCTATGGTTGGCGGCCCTGCTTATGGGGATGGAACCCTTGCTGCGTTAGTGATGATTCTGTTGGCTCTTGCACAACTGCAAAGGCTGGAGATGAGATGGATATCAGCCCCTCTGAAGTCTCTACTTCCCATAGGGTCTCATTTGGTTAGTGATGATTTTGTTGGCCCTTGCACAAGTGCAAAGGCTGGAGATGAGACGGATATCAGCCCCTCTAAAGTCTCTACTTCCCATATGGTCTCATTTGGTTCTTGCAAGGAGTTCGTCTTTGTTCCTCATCCCCTAATGGTTTTTGAAGCTGGTTGTTATGATGGTGTTGTTTGCAATGAGAGCTTTGTTCCTTCTCAAGCTTCTGGTTTGAAGATGGATGAGCCTCCTTTGCCTCCTCCAAGAGATTGTTGTCCTTTTGGACAAGTCCTCGAAGTGGATATTTCTGATTCTTTCTTAGAATCAGATTGGATGAGATGCTTGCTTACTCATTTTTGGAAGCTATGAGGACATTTTGAGATAATGACAATGATGGCTTACTTCTGATATTGAGGACTGATTAAGGATTCTTAGTGAGGGACCTTAGTTCTTGGGCCCAAATGACCTTTCTTTGTCTAAGTGGACCCCTGGTTTCAAGCCTCAACTGATTTTTTGTTCCCGGTATGAGTTTGTTTACTGGGTGTTCCTCTTGAATTTGGCATGAAAAGATTTTTGTCTATAGCAATTCCGTGGGAATATTTTTTCTATTGACCCTATCACTAAGTTCAAGAAATGGATGCTCCATGACAGAATTTGTGTGCTTATAGAAAATGTGGTGCTTCCATCTCATCTTACCATTTCTTCTGTGTTGGGTAAATGCCCTCAGAAAATTGTATATGAAAATTCTCCGATTGTTTGCCATTATTGTAGACAAGTGGGTCATGGCCTGCATGAAAAACAGGAATGTCCAGTTTATTTGGAGAAGAAAAGATTAGTCTAATTTGTTGTCCTCTTGTCCTAGAAAGGTTGATCAAACGGTGGATAGAAGGGGATTTTCCTCCTAAAGCTACGACTGAGATTATTCAAAACGATTGCGAGAAAAGATGTTTGGGGGATTTGGATCAGCGGAGCAAGGAAAACAAGGGGACCAGTCTCAAGCAGCCCTCTATTCCTGGAGAGAATAATCAGATGGTGGATAGAAGTGAGATTTATCTTTGATGTAGTATCCCAAGTCTAGTTGTTACCGAGAGTCAGCTTGACTCTGCTTCAAGGTCACTAAATGGACCTTATAGGGTATTATCAAACCCTAACTTGAGGAAGTCACTGAGATCTTCACCTCAAGTGCTCTAGACCTGGTTCTCACCGTAAAGCTACTATCTCATACTGTGGAATCTAATAGGATAGATCCACCCTCCAAGCTAAACCGACTGGTTCAACTTGAATAACACAAAAATACACACTGCACATGGTATCCATCACAAAATGCTCAAGATGATTCTCCAAATGTTTCTGTATTCACAAACTCTATTCTATTACAAAATACAATGCATTCCTCTCTTCTGTCTACTCACTACTACTTTTACAAAAGCTTTCAACTATATATCTATCTCTCAGAAATATCTCCAAAATATCTCGTGCTCCTTAACAACTTCAACCACCTCGCATAAATGGCATGGTTGAACCACAAATGACCCTCCCATCACTAGAACAGGTGTCATTGTCCATCAAAGACAAAAATGACACGTTGAGAGCCGTTGCGGTTGACCCAACTGGTCACAAATGTCACATCGCGTGTTTCCTGGGCCGTTAACCGACATAACTGAGCAACAAACTGCCATTACCGAGCACCAGTCCCGAGCGTCAAAACAAACTTTTCCTTCAATACCCGAGTGCCAGTCATCAAACCCAAAATCTAAACAACATCACCAAGCAACAACCTCGAGCACTCCCGAGCATTCTGCATAGCATACCTGAGCAAGATTCCCGAGTAGCATTACCGAGCAACAGAGTTGCTCGAGCACCAGTATAACTTAGTGCCACTCTATCAATTTCGGTTGCTAGAGCCTTGTTGGATTTCCAGAGGTTTATAAGCTACCTCAACACACAATTAAACTAGGAAACAACTATTTAGCAACTATGGTGTTTTTCACTGATTGACCTCGGTCATTACAAGAATGGTGGAACAAAACACCTTACAAACCGAAAATACTTTCTAACCTAGAAATGTTTCTAACCTTAGGTGCTCTTGCACCATACTCCCCAAACAAAAAGAAATCAACTTCTAGGTGATTGGAGTAAGTCAGGATTGATGCCTAACTTCTTGAAATCGGTTTCTTGCACCCATGTAGCCTCTGAATCAGCTTGTCCTTGCCATTTGACCAGATATTCCATATAGGTCTGCCTTCTAGTCTGCTTGGCAACTCTTGAATTCAGAATCTCTTCTGCCTTCAGTTTCGGTGTAATAGGTATTTTGAGTGCTCTGAGATCCTCGGTATCTCCTGTTAGATCAAAATCTCCTTCTAGAATGGGTCCTTTATAGGTTACCAAATCTGCCACATTAAAAATAGGAGATAATCCTATGTCTGCAGGAAGCTGAACTCTATAAGCATTAGACCCATATTTTTCTAATATTGCAGAAGGGCCTATCTTCCTCATCTGAAGTTTACTTGGAACTCCTTTCTGCAACCTTGCTTTGTTTAGGTGCACCATGACCAAATCTCCAATTGTAAATTGAATATCTCTTTTCCTTGTATCTACCTTCTGCTTGGTGTGAGTTGTACTTTCAATCAATGCTTCCTTAACTGAATCATGGACCTCCTTCATGGATTGAGCAAAATCTTCAGCATACCCACTCCTCTCTGCATTGCTTCCAAGATCCCTTAATTCACATATACCCCTGGGATGAATCCCATACACTATTTCAAAAGGGCTCTTTCCAGTGGATCGATTGACTGTATCATTGTATGCAAATTCTTCTTGAGCAAGTAACTGATCCCATGATTGTCCATACTCCTTAGTGAGGCATCTCAAAAGATTGCCTAAGCTTCGGTTCACCACCTCAGTCCGACCATCGGTCTGTGGATGATATGCTGAGCTAAAAGAAAGATTTGTACCAAGGTTCTGCCATAAGGTTTTCCAAAAATGACTCATAAACTTGGAGTCTCTATCTGATACAATACTCAAAGGTAATCCATGTATCTTTACTGCTTCTCTAAAGAACAGATTTGCTATGTAACATGCATCATGTGTGGTCTTACATGGCACAAAGTGAGCCATCTTGCTGAACCTATCAACAATCATAAAGATGTTGTCCATTCCCCGCTTGGTCTTTGGTAGTCCAACTACAAAATCCATACTAAGGCATTCCCATAGTCTATTTGGGATAGAAAGGGGCTGATATAATCCTGCATTGGATGAAGTCCCTTTTGCTTTCTGACAAACCATACAAGTCTCTACATACTTTTGGACATCCCGATTCATTCTTGGCCAACAGTAATACCTCTTGACCAATTCTAGAGTTTTATTCAACCCAAAATGTCCACTTAAGGAACCATTATGCTTTTCTTGTACTAGGTTCTCCCTCATGGAACCTCTTGGTACACAGAGTTGTCCTCCCTTTAAATAGAAGACCCTCTTGAAGAGTATACTCCAAATACTCACTATGAAAATGATTTTGATACTATTGACATACCTTGTATGCTGTTGCAAAGTCTTCATTTGCTGGATACAGATCTTTGAAGCTTTCAATGCCAATGCTCCTTAGTTGAACTTCTTGCACTGTGAGTAACCTTCTACTCAATGCATCTGCTACTTTGTTCTGCGCTCCCTTCTTATGCTTTATAGTGAAGGTGTAGGCTTGGATGTACTCCACCCATTTCATATGCTTATGGCTTAGTTTATCGTGTGAACTCAGAAAACTCAAAGCCTGATTGTCGGTAAAGACTACAAATTTTTTGGGAAGGAGATAATGTCTCCATTTCCTTAGTGCTTGTACTAATGCATACAATTCCAAATCATATGAGGAATACTTCCTCTTTCCATCACCGAGCTTCTCACTGTGAAAGGCTACTAGCTTTCCTTCTTGACTCAAAACTGCACCGACAGCAATATTACTAGCATCACACTCCACAGTAAACAATTTGTCAAAACTAGGAAGTGTCAAGATCGGTTGAGTCGCTATCCTCTTTTTCAGATGCTCAAATCCTTCATTAGCCTGCTCATTCCATAGGAACTTGGCTTTCATACCTCCTTTTATGGTATCTAAAATAGGTGCACTAATTTCACTGAACTATTTGATGAACTTCTGGTAGAACTGTGCTAAACCATGGAAGCTTCTTACTTCAGTTGCTGATTTCGGTGTAGGCCAATTCAAGATTGGTTCCACCTTGCTGATATCCATCTTCAAGTTACCTTCTGAGATAACAAAACCTAGATACACCAACTCTTGCTTCATGAACTCGCTCTTTTCCAGGTTGATTGTCAACATTTCTTCATGCAATCTTTGCATTACCATTTGTAGATGTCTAAGATGATCCTCTTTTGTTTTGCTGAACACTAGGATGTCATCTAAGTACACTACAACCCATTTGCCAATGAAGTCCTTCAAAACCTCATTCATCAATCTCATAAATGTGCTTGGGGCATTTGACAACCCAAAAGGCATAACAAGCCATTCATACAGTCCTTTGGTGGTCTTAAAAGCAGTCTTCCACTCATCTCCCCCTTTAATTTTGATCTGATGATATCCACTATTAAGATCTATCTTGGAGTAATATCTAGCTCCACCAAGACAATCCATCAAATCTTCTATCCTTGGTATAGGGAACCTATACTGAATAGTTATCCTGTTTATGGACTTGGAATCGATACAGAACCTCCAAGTACCATCTTTCTTTGGGGCTAGTACTGTGGGAACAACACAAGGACTTATGCTCTCTCTAATCAACCCTTGGTCAATTAATTCCTGGATTTGGTTAGAAATCTCTGCATTCTGCTGTGGGGTCATCTTATAAGCAGCCTTGTTTGAAAGTGAGGCTCCTAGAATAAAGTCAATCTGATGACTAACAGATCTTTCAGGTGGTAGGATAGCTAGTTGACCATCACTAACTATGGCCTGGTACTGAGTTAACACCTTTGGATCTCTAAAGGCAACTCTTCCCTCTTATTTCCCTTTTCACCTTTTGGTTTTAGAACTAAAGCAAAGCCTACTCCATCTTCTTCTCCCAATGTCTTTAAGAATTATTTCTCACCGACCAACAGTAGGTTCGGACCTCTTTTCTTTTTCTTCTCTTCTTCCAAGGTTGACTGTACCCTGAAAGTTATTCCATCCTTCTTGAAGGAATAGGAATTCTGAACTCCATCATGCACTGTAGCTCGGTCAAACTGCCAAGGTCTACCCAATAGCAGATGACACACATCCATGGGTAGGACATCACACAAAACCCTGTCCTTATACCTCCCTATGGACAATTCTACCCAATCTTTTTCATTGACTATTACATGTTGATCTTTATTCAACCAAGTAACTCTATAAGGATTAGTGTGAGGCATCCTTTTCAATTTTAACTTCTCAATAGCTTCTAAAGAAACTATATTATCAGTAGAACCTGAATCTATGATAACTTTATAGACCTTACCGAGTACCTTGCAGTTGACTCAAAACAAAGATCTTCTTTGGCTTGGCTCTTCTTTGATGGTTCTTTGAGGGGTTCTCTCTGAACCATTAAATGCTCTCCCATTTTTGATCCTATGGGGACTTCTGCAGTCTTACTGTTAGAAGCCTCTTCTTGCACATAGTTAGCTCTTTTCTCTCCTTGTGAAGTAGAGCTCTTTGCAAGACACCGATATGCAGGATGCCCAAACTGTTGACAGTTATAACACTTCATTGAAGAGAAGTAAGATCCTCTTCCTTGGGTATTAGTTCTTCCTCTTGAACTGTTACTTGAACCTCTTCCTCGGTTGTAACCACCTCTTCATTGAAGAGAAGTAAGATCCTCTTCCTTGGGTATAAGTTCTTCCTCTTGAACTGTTACTTGAACCTCTTCCTCGGTTGTAACCACCTCTAGTGTTACTGGATTCTCCTCGGTTCTCTATGAGTTTGTTCTCACTCTGATTCTTAGCTTTAGGATTTCTTCCTCCATATCCTTCTCTATGGCCTCTATTGTCTCTTCCTCTGCCTCTACTATTTGAATCTTGTTTTTTTTGAACTTCTCTTCCACTTTAAGGGCTAATTGATAGCATTGTTGTACAGTCTTGGGGCTTAAGAGACTGATCTCTTCTTGAATGCTCCATTTGAGGCTATTTTGATATATTGCCACTTTTAGGCTTTCTTCTTCCATCACTGATGCAGGAGCATCCCAGGGTAGTTGGCTATCTTGCATGTTTGGGAGATTTGATGGAGTCGTGTGGACTTATTTTCATGTGTGAGGGGTTTGGTAGAGTTGGATAAAACTACTTGGGTCTTGGGTAATTGGTTTTGATGTATTTAATGGAACTTGGCATGGTCTTGGTTGCTTGGCATGGACTGGGAGGAGCTCGACCTTGCTTAGGAATTTGGTGCCTATTACAGGCCGTATAA
>MU228019.1:1302292-1321233 GCA_018584345.1 Thuja plicata
TTAAATACTATAGCCATGTTTGGTTTAGTTTTGATTTGATTGGTCGATATTGATTTGAATCGTATGGCTACAATAGTTAATATAAATCAGTGATAAAAATCACCTAGGACATTAAATTGATTTAAAAAGAAATACGTCAAACAGTAACAGGGTCGCTTGGACATAAATTGAGGGCATGATCACACTTAGGGAAAATAGGGTCCATAGTTGTGACAGACCAATTTTAGGTGGTTACAGTGAAAACCTTTGCCTTTAGAATTAGAAAAGGAGGAAAGGAAATGTATATAGTTATGTACAATATATAAAAAAAAAAAAGAGGAAAAAAAAAGTACATAAGGATATATGTATATATACTTACACATACCGGCATATACAAAGGGGGAGTCATTCAAATGACTAAGGAAGGAGTATACACAGGTGTACATACTAATACAGTACTCAGTATGTTGCACATATCGTGTTTTTGATACTAATGTCAAAGGGGGAGATTGATGACATTAATTTTTCCATTAGTACACTTAGTGAAAAACATTGACAGAGATCACTGATAAACTAAAGAGATCACCAGTGGACTACAAGCATTACCGGCGGACTACAGGTATTACCGGCGAACATCGAGCATACCTGACAAAAGACAAAGGTCACAAGAAAAATGCTAAGTATGGAATTGACAAGCATCACCGACGACCACAAGCATTACCAACGACACAATTTTGAGAACAAAACTGACAGAAAAGAAAAGGCATACCCGAAGACCAGTTCAAGAAAGGAACACCGACGACCAAGAAAACCAACCGTCAGAACCGACAGTCAGTTAAAGAACCTGCAAAAAGTGGATCTGAGTTTTACACGACGGATAAAGCAATGTAATTCTATCTATAGAGTTTTAATTTGTTTTAAATCATAACTTGAGGGTCAAGCAACCTTTATGTAAATGTTTTAAAGCATCTTAACAGATCTAAAACATGTCTAACTAAAGATCAAGGTCAAGTTGTAAACCTTGGATCTAGAGTTAACTTGCAAAGCGTGAATCAAGAATTGAGCCAATAACTAGTATAAATAGATGTTCAACTCAATTTTGAGTTATGAATTCATTATTGTTGATAGCCATGAAGAGCATCTAAGGAGCAGAAGGAAGAATTCATGCAAAGTTTAGAAACATATCACATCAGTTGTCAAGAACACACAGAGGCTACCGACGAGTAGATACAGGTATTATTCAATCATGGAAGGATGATTACTTATATGTATGAAGCTTAATAGGATCTATTATCAGCAATTAGAGATTGTATACATCATCACATCAAAAACTTATGTAGTTGCATTCTAACAAGTGCATCACATCTAAAATCCTTTTGTAGAAGGTGGACTTAACAATTCTTTACAAATCTCTTAACCGAGTGCACACTTAACAGTGTTGCTAAAGCTTCAAACAAAGTAGATCTTAACAGGTCTTCACTGTAATACTCCTAATAGAGTAGTTCATCAGAAGTGACCAATTGTAAGCCTTAACCGGCCCCTTCTTATCTGTAGATAGTGAAGTCTTTTGGATAACAATCCCCACCGCAATTGTTACTTCCTAACAGGAGTTTTCTATGATATCATATCTTGTGTTATGTGTTATCTATTTTCATGAATGTTTCTGTTATGGTTACATATAAATGAACTTATGATATGATTGAATATACATAAAGAAAGATGAACAGTTAGATAAGATAATTTACAAACTAACGATTAAGGGTTAATGGGCTAACCAAAGAAAATTTTTAGAGGTGCTGATTCACCCCTCCCCTCTCAGTACACCATTCCAATATAATTCCAACATAATGTGTCTTAGGATCCCTTATGACCTCTTAGGACCCCTTATTATACATCTAAGGTGTCTTAAAAGTTTGTAAGGGGTCATGAAGGGTCCTAGGACACATTAATGTGTATTAGGACCCCTTAAGACCCCTTAGGACCCCTTACCATTCATTAGGGTATGGTAAGGGGTCCTACGGGGCTTATAAGGGGTCTAAGGGGTCCTAGGAAACATTAATGTGTCCTAAGACCCCTTAACAATCCTATTAACCCTAATATGTAGAGAGATGGGTCCTAAGGGGTCATAATGGGTGCTACGACACATTAATTTGTCCTAGGACTCCTTAGGACCCCTTACCATGCATCTTAGGGGTCCTAAAGGGCTGTAAGAAGCCATAAGGGGTCCTAAGACACTTTAATGTGTCTTAGGACCCCTTAAGACTGCTTACTATTCATCAGTGTATGTTAAGGGGTCTTAGGAGACATTAATGTATCTAGGATCCCTTGAAAATCCTTATAACACTTAAGATGTAGAGAGGGGTCTTAATGGGTCGTAATGGGTCCTCTCTCTCTCTCTCTAAAGAGTCCTATGACTATTAATTTGTTCTAAGGGGTTATAATGGGCCCTAATGTTCTATAATGGGTCTTAATGGGTCCTAAGGGGTCGTAATGGGTCCTAAGGGTTCCCAGGACCACGTATAACCCATTAGAACCCTTTAGGAAACATTAGGACACAATGGGACACATTAGGGCCTATTATTGTGTCCTACAATGATTAATGAATTTGAAGGGGTCCTAAATGGTCCTAATGTGTCCTACGAGGTCCTAATGTGTCCTAAGGGGTTGTAATGGTTACTAAAGGGTTGTAGGACCACTGAGGACCCATTATGACCCCTTATGATACAATAGAACCACTTAGAATTTTAAAGAGTGTCCTACAATGATTAATGCATGCTCTATCTCTCTAATGGGTCTTGTGACTATTAATGTGATCTAAGGGGTCCTAATGAGTCCCAATGTGTCCTAATTGGTCCTAAGGGGTTGTAATGGGTCCTAAGAGTTCCTAGGACCACTTATAACCCATTAAAACCCCTTATGAAACACTAGTACACATTAGATTCCATTAGTGTGTCCTATGATGATTGTTGTGTTTTAAGGGGTCTTAAGAGGCCCTAATGTGTCCTAAGGAGTCGTAATGGGTCCTAAGGGGAGCTAGGGCCACTTAGGACCCATTATGACCCCTTATGATACATTACAACCACTAAAAGCCCTAAAGAGTGTCCTTAATCAAGTCAAGGGCTTAAGGTTATAATCAATAGTCCACTGAGAATCATGTTGAAGACAATGTGCTGATTCCTAAAATTTGGCTAAGTCTAAAATTTCCTAAAAATGCTCAAAATCCAGAATCTTTATCTTAACTCCTATGAAGCTGAAACCACTCTCAAACATCCTTAAATTATATACATAAAATGTAACTTAAGTATAATACTTAATTGTTATATTTTATGTATTGACCTAGTGTTGGAATTGGTCTGGCATGGCTTGTTGGGCTTTCTTCCTCCCTCCCTTAAGCCTTTTCTTAATTTTACATAGCGCATACACACTATAGTGCATACACACTATAGTGAGCACACGCTATAGTGTGCACACACTATTGGCTTTGATTTACCAAGCCTTAGGCTTGGGAAATCAAAGCCATAACATGTACGTGTCATAGGGCATACGCCCTATTTCTTTTGTGGGGCCAAAAAAATGTTTGGCACCTTTTTGGTCCCCCATCTTTGTGCATATACTGAAATTTTGTCTTAAATTCAATAGAGTTATTTCAACCTCAGTTAGGTTTAATAGATGTATTGAATCTTGCATAATAGTATACAGAGAAACAAGATGTTTTAGCATTGGAGCTTTAGTCTTATTGAGTATTATTTTTGTGATAAAATCAATGTATGAATACAATGATTCTCAAGTTAATGAAATATAATTCAGATTTGGTGCTCTCCTCTGTGTTTGTTTTATTATTTATGAATTCAATAATTCAAAGTTCTTATTCAATTCACTGCATATTATTTATATGTGCATGTCTGCTGTAAGTTATACATCTTTGTCATTATTTTTAAAAAAGGGGGAAAATATATATGTACACAAATTGTAAAGAGGGAAACATGTACATACCGAGAGCATGTACATAGGGGGATTCATTGTATAAGTAAAGAAATTGGTTTGTGTACTGTACATATTAGTTTTTGATACTAATGCCAAGGGGGGAGATTGATAATCCTTAAAGGATCTTAAATCTAATCTTTGATCAAGGATCAATTAAAATATTGAAAATTAATTCATGAGTTCATAAGGATTGTTATAAGAAGTCTAATTCTGGATTACATGAATGGATATTATTGTAATGCAATAATAATCTAAGTCTTGAATAGGTCATAGTTTTATGTAATTCATACAAGGGGTTGCAAGCTAAGAGTATTGCCCAATGGATAAGGCACTGATATAAGTATACTATGAATTGTTATCTTGTTGGTTCAAGGTGTCTAGTTATTTCATCTTTGATTAAAAAAGTCTATTTTTGTTTGTTTTTTTTGTTTTTTTTTTTCATTTTGTCTACGATATTTGTATCTCATGCTCCATAACAATTGAGAATAAATAAGTAATTAGCTCTTATTATTTTCTTGTTAATGTTGAGCCTCTTAATGAGATAATCTATTTATAAAATTTAAGGGTGTTTGAAGAGGGTAGTATTGTACTAAATTTAGGTTTACCCACCTTGGTCTTGTAGAACATAAAGTGTAGGGGGAGTTTCTAATCCCTATTAGTTGGTCAAGTCATTCATCAAGGTTTGATCATTGGAGTTGGCAACTCTTTAGAATTTGAATTGAGTGTATTGGTAGATTTTTAAGCATAAATCCTGTTTGGGAACCAACATGGCTAATAATGAACAAGCCATAGGTGAATGTGTCGAACAATAAATAAATTTTGATCCAAATAGAGTGAAACACAATCTACCCCACAACATACAGAATGAAAAGTTTTCTTGATCAATGTGGAAATCTGGCTACCTCATACTTAATGCATATTGATAGTGCCAAACAAATATTCAAACCATAAGCCATTGGGCATGTGAAAACTATAGAATGATTCAAATGTCTACAATTAAACTCGCATCACATGCAAAGATTTATGTCTACCATCAAAATTATAGACAATGAATATGTCGTTAGGATGAGACTTTTCATCTCTGTGCCTTAAAAGTCACTATGAAAGACGGCATTGAGATTCCTTTGAAAGAAATTGGTTCACATCGAATGAGATTTCATTAATCTCCACATGTGATATTTATGACTATACTAAACTTTAGAAGATCAAAATATTGATCAGGCCCACACACCAAGAATTTCTGAATCCACAATATCAGTCAAACCCATAATTTTATAATAAATCACAATATCAAACCAACCATCTTTGTTTAATTCTTATTTGTCTTCTTAATACATTCCGGTCCATATCAATCAATCCACAACATTAGAGAAGCAACTGTTGTATTCTTTCATATGTTGATGGATTTACAATTTTAGTTCAAGAATAGGTCAATCTACTGAGCTCCTACTAAGACTGACTGTGCATTAATTACTCCCACCAAATAATGGTCTCATCATTTCTGAAAATGTGAATTGTTGAAGTGAGTAATCCTCTACAATACCTAGTGCGAGTCTAGATAGGGAGATTAGTGTATATTTTGACCCTCATTCCTTTGCTTCAAATGTGTCCTTTAACCTCCATCCATGACAATATATAATTGCCTAGGCTCAAATATTCCTAATATAGATGGTTGTAATATTATGTATTTGATACTTGGCATTGAATTAATATTCAGAAATCGTCATATTTTGTATAGGCTAAGAGCTGACAGGGAAGAAACTCTCGATAATTGGATTAACAAGTATGTTTCATAGGAAGTTTTTGTCCCACGATTTTCTCTCATACAATGTTGTTTTTCCAGTGCACTCTATTATCCACAGGAAATATCATTTCCCTCCCAGTCATAAACAAATCACAATTGTATCCCCCAAGCATTATCAGTGTATTTTATTAAATAGTTGTTTTTAGAATGAGATCACATAACTCATAATACATATGCAAGTGGTGCCCTTTCACGAAGGGACACCACTCTTTAATATATTAATATAATTATATATTAAATAATTATATTAATATTATATTAAACAATTAGTATTGTTGGAATAATGTATATAAAGTAAGGACAGTGAGGGAAGGGGTGAATCAGTACTTATAAAACTTTTAACTTAATACCTTAACTATTTTAACGATAAGCTTGTTGTTCATTGTTTACTGACTCCATTGCATTGAAATGAAAGTAATGTAAAATGTGAAATTCAAAACATTAAAAACATGAAAAATAAACTCATAACACAGGGATTTTGGTTATGAAGAAATCCTTGGTTAGAGGACAAAACTGTGGTGGGGATGACACCCACAAATTTTACTAACTGTAGTATGAAAGGTGCTCGGTTAGAGCTACAAAGGTTTTGCTACTTCTGATAGCCTACTCGGTTAAGAGTCTACAAGAATGATTAGGTCTACCTAGTTAGAGGATTTTACAATCTCTACACTTAGAGATGTATCTTGTTAGAGGATTTACAATGAAATGATCATTTAGGATGTACCTAGTGTTGGGATTTAACCTTCACAATATAATAGTGTTAGCAATGGATCAAAATCTATAACACTCAATTACGAGGGGTTAGTAGCACCGATTTGCAATGTGGGAAATCGATAGAAATAACTACTAACAACGAAACTACGAATCAATAGTATGTACAAGAAAATAAGAGGAAAACAAATGAATGCAAACCCATTTGCTTGAAGCTTCTAGTGTCTCTCTCTACTCCTTCTGAAACGTTGTTTGTGTGATGCTCAAAATTGGTGTTGGAGGTGTCTATGACTTGGGAGCGTCGAGAATATGATATTGAATGTCTTGATCGCAAGATGTCTTAATGCTTGAACTAATCTGACAGAGTAATGGCACACGTGAGCTTGAAATCCTGGATCCTTCAAATGGTTATGAAAGGTTTTTTATATAGGAATTGATGATGAGATGAATGGTTGAGATCAATCCTAGAGATAGGAAGATGAATGGTTGAGATCGAAAGGAACTAGAGAAGCCATCAGTAAACTCCACCTCTTTAACTGAGAGAGAGGAGATAGAGTTCGGTTAGCTCAAGAGATAATTATGAGTTACCTTTTTGAACTGAAGAGGTGGGTGGAGTAACACATGTGATCTGATTAGGAGTTATCTCTTTGAACACAATTGAATATTTAATTCATTTTTGTAATTTGAATTTTCAACATGTGAGATAATTCAATTCTTTCTAATTTTGAATTACATTATTGAATGAAATTAGATTAATTTAATTGAAAGAATTAATTAATTATTTTAAATATTTAAATTTAAACTTTAGGAAATTGACCCTAGTTAATTAATTAATGGAAATTAATCAATTAAGGTTAATTAATTAAATAAAATTAATTATTTAATTAATTTTGGAGATTTGATTAGATGATTTGGGAATGAATTTAGAAGAAAATAGATGATTAATTAACAATTAAAAAACCATTAATTAATAGATGAAAATTAGTGTTTTTAATGTAAAGTCACAATTCTGTCCATTTTAGGTTGTCTACATTGCCCCTCTTTGATGCAATGTGGCTTGTCGCAGTGTGTCAAAGATTCTCTATTTTGATCCTACCCTAGCTTGCCCTAGTGATAGTAGGTGTATTTATGCCCCCTCAACAAATTTGAGCAAAAAGTTTCGATGTGAGTGTTTAATTTGTTGAAACTACAAATTGGTAATCTGGGTATCTAACTAATCTTAAAAATTGTTGATTATGCTCCTGATATTGACTGTTAAAGATTCCAAGGTCTGGGACAATAAAATTTGAGGTCCTGGCAGAATTAGGGTTTGTCTGAACCCTTATAAATAGCATGGAGAGCCATTCATTTGTCACTTTGCACTCTTGTAGCTCTGGATTTTCTGGTGAGTTGTCTTTAGTTTTCATTGCTTTCTTTGTTGTTTTTGACCTATGGTGGGCATTCTTCAGGTCATTTACCTTTCCAATTGGGTTGAGAATTTTTGTTGTTCAACTGGCACAGGATGTCCGGTGAGTGGCCTAGGCCTTGTGTCATTAATGCCCTCATTTATTACATTTGAAAAAATTGTTTTTTTGAAAAATTGAATGAGTTTCCGTAATACGCCACGATTTTGCCGCAATTGCAGTTTGTGTGTAGAAATTGCAAATTTCATGCAAGAATTGATAAGTGTACCACAAATACCGGGTTTAATACCGTATTTTCTGGAAGAATGTCGTAATTGTTTGTTGAGTGCCGCAAATAGTGTAAAAGTGTTGTATTTGTTTAAGGAATGTCACAATCACTCTATTTGTACTTTTTAGTTTGCATTTGTACTTAGCTGATCTTCTTCTTTATGACCTGATACTAATGATTTTATTTCTGTTGTCTTTCAGTACTTCGGGACTATTCTGCATTGCCAAGAGTCAAGACTTTCCTAGTTAGTATATTGATTCTAGTTATCTGAGGCTGAGAGGGATGTTTTGAGATAGATAGGTATGTACTGGATTTGCTTCATGCCCAAGATCACGACCAATAGGGGTCTAATCTCTTGTCTCTTAGAGAGATGACATAGTGATACCTGCACCTTTAGATTACTAACTAGAGAGTGTACAATCACTTTGGAGGATGCGTACTGCATCCTTCATATTCCCATCAAGGGCACCCTTGTAGAGTATGACCGAGGTAATGGTATTACTTCTCTATCCGAGCTATCTAGTTTGCCCTAGGAACTCTTAGGCATGTCTAATCCATATGATATCCCATGATCCAAATTTGGCATAGGTTTAGACCGACTAAATACCTTGTTAAGTAGTTTGATTTGTGGGATCTTGTGTCTCGGTCATTCGTTAACACAGTTTCTCTATTGGGTTCGATGTTGTTCTCCAGGGTATGGAGAGAGACCATACCTTATATGTCTGGGGTCCGTGCATGCTGGTCCATATGTATTTTCACATGTTCTATGTGGCTTACCTTGGAGGTAGGTCCCTTGGTTGCAAAGTGACTCTCCTACAGATCTGGGCGTGGGAGAATATTGCAGTGTGTAGGCTCGTAGGTGCTCATGATCTTTCCCTGGGGAGACCATATTTTTTTATGTATGAGGGTGCTATTGTGCAGTCCCATATGGAACATCTGATGTTCTAGAGACAACAGCTTGATATGATTCTGTACTTCATCTAGAGACCTTAAAGGGATTGTCATGTGTGGGATGGGGAGGATGTACATCTTCCCTTTTGTCAACAGAGGAGATTCTTGATTGGGTGTGTGAGCTGACACGTTCACATGATTGATTACCACAACACCGACAGGGTGTTGCAATAGTTTGGATAGAGACAAGATGTCTTTGATTTACATTCTTATTTTTCCAGGCGATCGAGGGATATTACTTTGTGGTGTGTTGTCATCCCTCAAGATGCTGCGAGGATAGAGTTCATGGGTCTTCTTGATGTTGCATGGACTTGGTGATCAACCACTATTGATGCTGGTGTGTGTTTTGATTTTTTATGCCCCTGCTTGATGGTATCCCTCTTCTGCTTTGTTTTATATGTAGCTAGTTTTTGATTTGTCTTTATGCTTATTATCCATAGTGTACTGATGTGTGACCTTCTTTTTCTTGTAGGCACTACCCCACAGTATGATGCATGGTGGCAGAAGGCATGTCCTGATCCATTGAATGATGTGTCTCACCCTGTTGTTGGCACTATAAAGAGGAGGAGGTGTCAGAGGTAGGGAAGAGGGAGAGATGGATGTAGGGATAGTGGCAGGGATGGAGGTAGGTATGGTGGGAGAGATGGTGGGAGGGATGAAGGGAGAGACTGTGGGAGGNATGGGGGCCGAGATGGAGGACAGGGGAGAGGTGGGGGAGATGATGGAGATGGTCCTGGAATGTACATAATGCATCAAAATCTGTAACACTCTTAATTACGAGGGGTTAGTAGCACTGATTTGCAATGTGGGAAATTGATAGAAATAACTACTAATAAAGAAACTACAAATCAATAAAATGTACAAGAAAATAAGAGGAAAAAAAATGAATGCAAACCCAATTTCTTGAAGCTTCTATTGTCTCTCTCTACTCCTTCTGAAATGCTATTTGTGTGATGCTCAATATTGGTGTGGGCAACATCTATGACTTGGGAGCGTTGAGAATATGATATTGAATGCTTTGATTGCAAGATGGCTTGATGTTTGAACCAATCTGACAGAGTAATGGCGTACGTGAGATTGAAATCCTGGATCCTTCAAATGGTTATGAAGGGTTTGTTATATAGGAATTGATGATGAGATGAACGTTTGGGATCAATCCCAGAGATAGGAAGATGAATGGTTAAGATTGAAGGGAACTAGAGAAGCCGTTAGTAAACTCCACCTCTTCAACTAGGAGAGAGGAGATATAGTTTGGTTAATTGAAGATCTAATTATGAGTTACCTTTTTGAACTAAAGATGTGGGTGGAGTAACCCATGTGAACTAAAGAGGTGGGTGGAGTAACCCATGTGATTTGATTAGGAGTTATCTCTTTGAACACAATAAAATATTTAATTCATTTTTGTAATTAAAATTTTCAACATGTGAGATAATTGAATTCTTTCTGATTTAGAATTGCATTATTGAATGAAATTAAATTAAATTATTTGGAAGAATTAATTAAAATTTTTAAATATTTAAATTTAAACTGTAGGAAATTGACTTTAATTAATTAATTAATGGAAAATAATTAATTAAATAAAATTAGTTATTTAATTAATTTTGGAGATTTGATTAGATGATTTGGGAAATTCATTTAGAAGAAAATAGATGATTAATTAACGATTAAAAAACCATTAATTAATAGATGAAAATTAGTGTTTTTAACGTAAAGTTTCAAGTCTATCCATTTTAGGGTGTCTACAAATAGTATTTAAAATATTAAATGCATGTTATACTTTGCATCAAATACAAATGATGATTTAGACTCTATGTTCTTTGATATGTGTTAACTTAATATGATCACTGTAACACTTCACTGCTCCGCTCTGCTATAGCTGAATATGCTCGGTACTGGTCTGCTCTATGCTTTTCTCCCTCAATAACTCAATAAAAACATTAACTCCTTCATTAACATCATTAAAAACAACTCTATAACTCGTGAGTTCATCCTTTATAAATATGAAATGTTAACCTCTTAATCCTGTGAGTTAGTTAAGAAATGATTATCCTGAACCCTTCAATGTTCTTTCTCGCTCGGTGACTGTGTCACTTTTACCTTGGTACTTGGTATTTTTCTTGGAAACATAGAACTCCCATTAACCGCTTGATCTATATGCTTTAGATCTTCATCCTGAATTATCTTGGTCATTGATCGTGTAATCAATTGTTATTAATACTTGTAGAAATTTAATTAATCCAGCAAAAATGCATTAAATGCATCCTTATCACTTTTTGAATTGACTATCTGACTCGGTTACATATTCCTTCTGACTCAATTGTATAATCTCTCACTGCTCGGTAACTAGAAACTTGGTGTAGTATATCCACTCAGTAACAAAATATGCTCAGTATATTTAGTTCTCAATTTCCTTTGCTTTACCAATTGCATAATGCTTTATATCTTGATGTACTACCTCTGTGTGTATTACGGTCTAGTCCCATATAATACTTTCTCCATTCACTAAATGTTTTCTCCATGAACTATGAATTTGACAAAACTAATGACAACAAAAATAACCCACACAGATAACAATCTCCCCCTTTGAACATTAGTTAGGCATTTTTGACAAAAAAATTCAAAGTCATGAAAATATGTAATTTCCCCTGGGTAGTTACTCCCTATACACTTTTCATTCTCTTTTTATTTTATTTTCACATATATGATTTTTTTTGGATTTTTTCCTTCGATATCTCATATATCTCCCTTTATCTCTTATACATAATATATCCCCCATTTTTGACAAAAACTACTACAACTATAGTCTAATTGTCAAAAAGATATTTATACCTTTGTTGAATGCTGGTCAATACAATCTCCCAAGTGTTTTAAAGAGTCTGTAATACCACAATTTTCTTGGAGATATCTGCTGAAATGCCAATAACACCGTCCAAAGTACTTACTGCTGGAATGTTTACTAGCTCTTTGGCCTTCTTCAACTAGTTTCGCATTGATTGGATGTGAGGTATGAGCAATGATTGAATTTCAAGCAGTGCCAATCAAATCTTATTCTCTTTCTACTTCAAAGAAGCTTTAACTACCAGTAGCTCTTGTACTTTGGCATAAAATGTCTAGAATGATCAAGTCTCAGTCAATATAGCCTTTAGTTGTTCTGTCAGGTCTTTCTCAACTTTAGTTTCCTTCTTTCTGATATCCTGGGTAAAATGTGAAAGAATACAATTTTTTTGAAACAATGAAATAATAGAAGTGAGACAATTTTCAATTTCTTCACATAACTTGGATAAAGTTATCTTATTCACTTCACTTGCTTGAAGATGTCTTTTCATTAGTATCTGTTCCATTTTGTCTTTGTGAATATTTAGCATGTATTTTGTCACATCCTTATTTGGTCCTTTGATCTACTTGGTAAATTCACCAACTTCATTTAGTAGATTCTCCATTTCATCAATTTTGGCCTCAGGAATAATTGTTGAAAATATATCCTTGACATCTTCAAGTATGGTAGCCTTGTTCCTCTTTGCAATAAAATTACTCTAAGTTATCTTCAGAGCTACTAACTCTAAGTTTTTTTCTAAATCCTTATTCTTTAGAGTTTTAGGATCGACTTGGGGAATGATTATTTGTTTCTTTAAGTCAATTGGCTTTCTCTTCTTTGATTTCTTTTTACCTCCCATCATACTTTCACCAATAGAGAGTTTTGAATGTGATGCCTTGCCTGCATTGGGTGACTTGTTATGAGTTTCAATAATGCTTTCTTCAATATTTTATTCTTCTTTATGTTCTTCATGTATCTCTTCCTCTTCCTACTCATCCACTTTCTCATTAAGATTTGATTCCTGAGGCTTTTATTTCTGTGTATCATGAACATTTATTGTAGTGTGGGTAGGTGCAATGATTTGTTGCTGACCATTGATGTCAGTTGGTGGTACCAACTCGATTGTCTTTCCTTTCTCGATCTCGATGGTCTGGGCTCCTTCTACCTTTTCTTTCTCTTTCTATATCTCAATGTCCTTAGGTGCTTCCTGTGTAGTGTCAACTATAATATCTGACATGTTAGGGTAACTGAGGACTTGTGTCAATATCGGTTCATTACTTTGTAGTGGATCTAAATCAACATCCACAGACTTGATGTCCTGCACTTGAGTGTCCACAATATTCTCATCATTATGTGAATCTTTTGTAGGGTCCACTTCTTCTATGATATCTTCAATAAGTATCTCTCCTTTGTCTAAAGTTAGATCAATTGGATCTATATTGGTAGTGGTTTCCTTGACTAGATTATCCATGCTTTCTTGTTTACTTGTCTCTACCTCTCCATGCTTAGTGTCATCTAAATTGTATATCTGTCTCCATTTTACTTTTGTCTCCTTTTCTACAAATTCAATATATCCATTCATTATCTTGAGGGCTCTCCCCTTGACAATGAATTGATTAGAATATATCTTCAATGCTTCTTTGATTTCTGATAGTGCAAGGTGAGGAATAGTATGAACTGATGACCTTTCTCTCATTTTCTTTTCAACATTCATGGCATAATTCCATCTAGAAGTAATTTTCTCATATAACTCCTATGGTATGTGATTACCAAGTTCAATTGGTGTGAATCTGTAGCTCAACAGTGTTGCAACCACAACATCTTCAATTTTCTTCTTGTCTACCTCATTTATTTTCTCATACTTAGTCTGCTTGAAACCTCCGAATCCTCTTGATTTCTTTAATGATTCAAGAAACTCATCTAGACTCTATGGTACATTAGAAAAACTCACAACATGAACATACTTATCTACCTTATCAGATTATGTGTCACTTCCTTTTCCAATATTTAGTCTTCTTCTGGTATATACAACTTGCCTTCCTCCTCTAGTTCTTGCATATGCTCTACCTTTCATTTGACCTATCTCGATCGTAGTCTTCTCTTTTTCTTGTATAGAGGACCTGGTGTTCCTTTTTGTTCATGTAGTACTCAGTGAGGGTACTATTTCCAGTTGCTTATCAACTACAAAAATAGCTTTGACATTTATAGTTTCATCTTCTCCTAGGGTTTTAGATAGATTGTCAATCATCTTCTCTATTTTCCTTATGGTCATACATATGACAATGTTTTTCTTTCTTTTCTCTTTTACTTCCTTATCAGTGCCATATCTTGGTGCTTTGGGATTAATGGGTTTTTTCCAGTAGGGCTTCTTTATGTTTTGAGGATTCATCAATAGTCATTTCATATCCCATAGGTTCCATCCATTCTACTCTAGGTTTAACAACCTTTACTATACATTCATTAGTGTCAACTTCAAAACAAATGTTGTCTCAATATTTTTCAATCAATTGAGGTGGTATCCTGTACCTTTTGTGCATTCTATCTTGTAACTTTGTAAAATAATCAGTCATTATAGCATCAAAGTTGTCACCCAAACTCTGTATGCACTCATTGATATGATATATGATAGGTCTATGTGTGTTCCATACTATATCACCAATTGAAGGGAAAGTGTTCTAAAAATAGAAAAATATGCATACCAATATTAAACTAAACTTCAGAGTATTGGTCTTTTATTTTCGGATAGTATTCATGTTGTCATCTAGTTGCTTCAACAAAATCTCACAAACATCAATTTTTAGTCCCTTCTTTACTATCTTGTAATCAAAGTCCACAATGCTACATGGTACGCTATCCACTCTGGATGATTGGAATACCCTGTACAATATAATGTTGCATGCATACCTTAGCTCAAGGTCTTCAATAATAGATATCCACATTCCTCTGCCATCCCATAGTGCCTTTGTAAAATCGGTAAGTTTACCTCTTTAAATTTGTTTCACGGCCTTGGGTCTATCACCAATAGGTAATCTAGTAATGAAATGGAGTACATCTTTTGCAATTTTGATTGGTTCATCCAACCACATGGTCTACATGTGTACTCAACTGAGTACCATTCTCACCCATTCAGGTTTGAATACCCTCAGTAGGTTCACTATGTGGGTTAGATGCTTCACTTCCAGGTGAGTGTGCTCATCCTTCAATTTCTTGTTTACACACAATTTACTGAATGATGCATCAATTTATTCTTGACAAAGATCTTCAATCTTGCAATGTATAAAGGTGAAAACATCATCATTCAAAATTACTCCTGGAGGGATTGATGATAATGCTCCCATCATTTTTTTTTGATGCAATCATTGGGGGAATCTTGTGCTTAGTAGATATAGATTCTGCATCCTTAACAATTGTGGATCTCCAGATTCTCGATGCCATATATTCTTAGATAGGTTAAACACAAACTAGGGCACACTCGACTAGATATTACTTCACAAATGTAGCTTAGTAAGATAAATTAACTAGAAATGCTTCCAAAATGCTCTTAAATGATTCAGAAATACCTCTCATATCATTCGGTGGATGCTAGAAATGATTGCCTTGCAATGTGCTCAAATACTTTAAAAAATGGTAAGTTAAAATGAACTACAAACCACCCTATTTATAGATTTTCCTTGATTAGGGTTTGCAATGACTATTAGGTTTTGCAATAAATTTTTTGTCAAGTCCATTCTGTCTTATTCACTAACTATTTAGTGACTTTGCTAAACCGATTTAAACAAAATAACTGTACATAATACCTCAATCTCACAACTTATCCAAATGCATCTTAATATGGTAATATGGATCTCAAATCTAATTCTTCAGAACTGAAATAATATTTTCAATAGGTTTTTAGTCCCTACATACCTCTCAGCAATTAGGTGGAGCTCGGTGCAACCAACTCATAGAGATGGTGCAATCTATGCTTCCAGATGATGTCCCTTCATCTTGAGTCATTTTCCTCCAAATGTTATTTATTTGTTCTTGGATTTTGTTAAAAGTAGTAGGGGCTTTTATTTTAGATTCATCTTTGGTTGGTACATCACCTCAGTCTCTACAATTTATCGCAAAGTGTCCTACCTTATGACAATGAAAACATACCATGCTAGGACTTGTCCATGCTCTTTTGTTGTGCCTTCTATGGATCAACATGTAGTTTGCAGTAATGTGTCCATACCTTCCATAGGATAAACATGAAATTCTTGTATTATAGTCCCATGGTATAGAAATACCTGCTCAGTTGGTTTTAGCTTTCTCTTAGTTCGGATTCCAATTATAATTTCTTTTCTTTATTCTGCGCTCTTTAGCTTTGTGTCCAAACTTGTAACAATTATTGTAGTAACCATAAAACTTAGGTTTCCTTGTATTGTTGACCAGATTAGTTCTGCATTCAAATGCTTGATGTCCATACCTATTGCATCTAAAACAATAACAATCAAACTTAGGTATACTCAGTGATTTACCTTTCCTCCTCCTTCAGACATTAGCATTATGTCCAGGATTCCCATAGTAATTTCAATTTGGATTCTTTCTCTTGGTGGCGATGCAATACTTTCATCTCTTTGTACTTTTGATGATTCTTCTTTCTTGGTGGTGTTGTCCTCTTTGAATCCAATAGCTGTTTTGTCATTTCTTTGTTTCTGATTCTTGAATTGTTGATCCAGAGAGTTCAGTGCTTCGTTTCTTTTGAGTATTGCATTTGCATTTTTCTCAGCTTTCAATCTTTGTTCCACTCTTTCAATTTCAACTTTCAGTGCTTGGTTCTCAAATTCTTTTCTGGTGTTTTTTTTTATTTTTGATTTGTACTCAAAAGTGGATCGGCCATGTCAAAGTGAACTTGTGTCATTGTCATGATCTTATTATCTTTCTCCAATAGCTTCATCTCAACTTGTCTTTTATCATCTTCTGTCATTTTCTTTTCAGCTTCAGAAATCTTTTTTCCTTCAATCAATTTGGTCATTCTTATCATGCTGGTTTCAAGATCTATCTTCTTTAGGTCCAACTGCTCGGTAAGTGTATCATTCTTTTCCAGTAATTCTTTTATAGCTATTTTAGATTCATCAGTAACACTGCCTTCATATCCCATTTCAAATGTATCAACTTCTTCTTGTGTAACCTTTAGTTCATCATAAAATTTCAGTCTAACCCTTAGAGATCTCTCAAGTTTCTTCTTCAAATCAATGACTAACTCTTTTGCACCTTCCAATTCAGATTTGTTAATGTTTATAGCTTCGATCAGATAAAATGATCTTAATATTGAACTAAATAAACATCATTGAATTGATAATATTATTATGAGATAATATTATTCTATATCATATGCATATTAATATATATATAATAATAATGATATATATATATATATATACACATATATGGTTATTATGAGATAATATTATTCTACATTATATATACATATTAATATATATAATAATAAATGATATTTTTATATATATCAATATATATATCCAATGTATAATATATTATATTGATGAAATAAATAATATTACAAACTGACTTGTATCGGTCATACAAACTAATTAGTATCGAACACACTATGCATTCCATTAGAATATTGATTGGGTGTTTGAGAGACTGATCGTATGTGTAATGATAGGAATGTGTATTGACTAACTTATAGATGGTTATCAGTCAATTTGAATATGCAGCGCATGACTTAATATATCACCCGTAAGTTATCAGGTTGGAATGAACAGTTAAGTTGTTATTAACTTACCACAATTATAACTATTGAATATAATAAGGGACATGACATTATAGAGTCATGTCTCCTCAAAGAGACATGTCTCTATAATGGCATGTCTCATATATATATATATATAGTATTTAGTTGTTGATAAGAGATAAGTATATATAGAAAACAATACAAGTCTCATTCATGCAATATTGATATTAATATATTTGTTATTATATTAGTAATAAATTGTAAGAACCCCTTGTGGCTCTAACTTTGACAAACGCTGAACTGTGGTTTAATTCTGGATATTTGACAATTTGTCAAACACTTTGCAGGCAAGCTCTGATACCAATGTAAGAACCCTTCGCAGGCTCTATCCGCTGTGCCGTTTGAGTTGTTTTATTTTTGTTTAATATTCTAATTTTTTTTGTGTTTTCAAGGGGTTTTGACAAAGCAAATACAATAATTGAAACTAATCTATCTGAACTAAAATTCAAATCTGATTGCAATACAGATCAAAGTCATTTATTCCCATTTGACTGCTACTGTTTTGAACACAACGTATTGCTGATAAAAAATACCTTAAAAAAAACATTTGTACGAAATGATTAAAACCTGATTTTTATCTCCAGAATGCAACCACGCTGCTGATTGCTGATTGTTGATGAAGCTGCAATTTTACTGTTCATGCGCACTGTTCATGCACACTGTTCATGCACACTATTCACGTGCATTGTTCACGCGCACTATTCACATGCACTGTTCACGCGCACTGTTCATGCGCACTATTCACGGGTGCAACTTTCTCTCCCTTGTTCTGTAATTAGAAGAATACTAAAAATGTACTGTTGGAGCACAATCATAACCTCTGTATCGATTGTCCTTCTTCACACAAAATCAACACTCCAAATCCAGAATTGAGACTTTCAACAATTCAATATACAACAACATTGAATTGACATACAAACATTAATCCAACTTCCATCAATTCAATATACAACAAAATTGAATTGATATACAGAATCAATCAGTTATGAAATTCACCATTACAGGCAATGGCTCAAATCACCAGAAAGAGGAATCCATCCTCAAAACCCTAGCCAGGGAAATTCTTCACAAAATCCAATAAAAATATGATTGCATAATGAATGAATGAAAGTGGTTTTTCGAGCAAAATATATAGCTTTTTTCGAAAAAGCACTTTTTTAATATTTCACTTAATTGGCTTTATTAAATACTCCCACTTTATAATATAATATTATAAAGTCATTAGTTATTAAATTAAATCA
>MU228019.1:1331386-1384193 GCA_018584345.1 Thuja plicata
ATATATATATATTGGATTTTAAAAGGAAAATTAAAAGTCATATATCCTAATCTAAATTTAACAGGATTCAAGACCATCAGGTCTTTTATATTGCTTAAACAATTCCATGACTAGGATCTTTAACTCTCGAGTGGTCAAACCCTATAACTCAAGAGTAACAACTCTGATACCAAATGTTCGAATAATGTATGGAAAGTAAGGACTAAGAGGGGACGGGTAAATCGGTACTTATAAATTTTTTAACTTAATACCTTGACTATTTCAACCATAAGATTTTTGTTCACTGTTTACCGACTCCATTGCATTGAAATGAAAGTAATGTAAAGTGTGAAATTTAAAACATTAAAACCATGATAAATAAACTCATAACACAAGGATTCTGGTTATGCAGAAATCCTTGGTTAGAGGACAAAAATGCGGTGGGGATGACACCCACAACTTTCACTAGCTGCAGTATGAAAGGTACTCGGTTAGAGATCTAAAGGTTTTTCTACTTTTGATAGCTTACTCAGTTAAGAGTATACAAGACTTATTAGGTCTACCTGGTTAGAGGATTTTACAATCTCTACACTTAGAGATGTACCTTGTTAGAGGATTTACAATGAAAAGATATTTTAGGATCTACCCAGTGTTGGGATTTAACCTTCACAATACAATAGTATTTAAACAATGAAATGTCTTGTTGGATGATATCAGATTTGGATACTATTCATGTTGTTGATAATCATGTTTTGTCACTGATGTCAACAAATGTTTCTATGGAAGATGACAGACTAGTTACTTAACTGGCAGAGGCTTATGAAAACTGTACGGATGTTTTAGAATGATCGAAGTTTCTTATATGAAGAAGGATGTGTTTTGACCTTATCCCTAAGGCCGCTTGGCTGTATGTTGCATATTGCGGATGTTGCAGTTGATTTAGTGAAGATTGATTTCTGGATTGTAACTATGATGCTTGATAAAGTAGGTCTCTGTATTTTGGGTATATATTAATAGCAAAGATATTTCAGATGAAGAGAGCTTACTGGAGGACTGTAGACATATTTTGGAATATTAGGTTGTGTTCGATTGGCATGAGCATTATGGTGACGTCAGTTGTGGCATGTATTCTGGAGGAGACCTATTTGGTGGCCAACTTTAGACATGCAACATGTAATATGAATTGTGAGCGTGGATTATAGAATTGGGAGTATAACTGATGGATTGTATTTGATGTTTACTTTTTATAAGTAACTTGTGTATCTTAGCAAGGGGTTAAATCATTATTTATATATTGGGAAAGCCTAATTGGCCAACCTAATTAATTATTTGTGTATTAGGAAAGCTTAACTGGCTGACCTAATGAATTATTGTATAAGGGTATATATGGGTGATCTTTTCTTTTGGAAATATGTGGTAGAGGAAGAGATTTAAAAGAAGAGAATTAAAAGCTACGATGTTTTTTTTGCTGTAGGATGTAGAGTATATTTTGTGATAAGAATACTCAATTGGAACTGACCAAGCAAAGGCAATTGCTATCAGATAGTTTCTATCAAACATTTCAATGGATGGTATATTTTATATATACACTTGTTTGGATTGGGAATCCTTGAGGGTGGCTTTAACATTCTTTGGGAAGTGTGCCTAGGTAGTGAGCCTACTACTTTTCTTAACTCCTTATAGGGTCTGTCTCCTAACAGGGACTGTGTACTGTAATATTGTAATAAGATCCTAATATGGATAAATATTTTAATAGGGATACTATACTCTTAGTACATTATTTGTGGCTGCTAATTCCAACTGGGGTTTTACCTTTAACAGGGTTTCCTTGACAATAAGTATTTTGTTATTGTGTTGGCATTTACTGTGTTATCATTTGCATTGCAATTTTGGTTTATAAAGTTTAAATTTTAATACTTTATATTACAACTAATTCACCCCTCGCTCAGTTGTCTTGTGGACTGTTATTCCTTAAAATTGGTATCAGAGCTACTGGTCCTTAGAGAGAAAGCTTAGTATCTTGAGGTGATCCTGAAGATGTCTTACTATAGGAAGGATAGTCCAAAATTTCATCCTAAAAACTTTGACAGCTGGAAGAATAAGATGAGAACACATTTTCTATGTTTGGGACTTGACTACTGGATGATCACAAAGAAGGATGAGAAGATAGCGACCAAGGACAAACTGGAGAAAGCTACTAAATATGAAAAGAAACTATTTTCATGTAATATGGTTGCAAGAGAATTATTGATCAGTGCACTTTCTGAAGGTGAATTTACAGAAGTAAAAGAATTGGATTCTTCACATGAGATCTAGACAAGATTGGAGGCACTGTATGAAGGAGTTAAGTTTAAAAAATAGGAAAAGCTATAGAACTGGAAGACAAAGATGGAATCACTGAAGATGAGAGAAGATGATAACATTAGGGCATATCGATAGAGAATTACTGAAGTGGTTACTGGCATAAGAAACTCTGGAGGTACTTACAGTGAGGAATAAGTGACTACAAAGACACTCAGATCTTTGACACCTACTTATAGAACCAAAGTACAAGATATAGAGGAGATCATACCTTTGAAATCAAACTTCAATAAAAAGATGTTGATTGGAAAACTAACTACTTTTGAGGTCACGGAATTGGGGGATACTTTTACCTAAATTTGATTCAACATTCAAGGCAATCATGCATAAGAATGAAAATACCTTATCTAGAATTGCAAGCACTAGCTATGGTGACCTAAGAGAAGAGCTTGGAGACTATGGTGAGTTATAGGAATAGATGCACAAGGAAGAAAGAAAGCTAGACGAAGTGGTAGCATTGATCTCTAGAAGAGAGAAGAGAGGTAAGGGTAAATTTGAAGGAAAATTACCTTTGAAATGTTTTTCATGTAACAAGATTGGTCATTTTGCATTTAGATGTCCTACAAGGGTTCCTAAGCACAAACCTAAGTTTTACAAATCAAAGTATCCTAAAGAAAAGGAATGTTATTATGCTAGTGAGGGTGTTTCTGATGATGATGGTGACTATGATGAAATTGGATTTATTGCTATAAAGGATGATGAACCTATACATGAATAAAAATCCTTAGTATCTCGTGTTGAAAAGAAATTTGGATGGGTTATAGACAGTGATTTTTCACATCATATGACTAGCCAGATAAAAATAAGTTTGTGAGTTTGAAAAGATATGATGGTGGTGTTTTTATATTTGGTGACAATACTCCTAGAATTATCATTGGAGTAGGATCTATTTCTCTAGATGGAAAGACAAATACTGACAGTGTATTACTTGTTGACATACTTAAGCATAATCTGTTGAGTGTTGGAAAGTTAGTGGACAAAGGTTATCAATTGAAATTCACTAATGGGAAATGCTCTATCAGAAGTAAATTAGAAGATTTGATCACATCTGGTACTAAATCTAGAGGTAATGTATTTGAATTGAATACATCTGAAGCTACTTTGTTTATTTCTAAGGTTGATGATAGATGGTTCTATCATAGAAGATTTTGTCATGTTAACTTTGATAACATTGTGAAGGAAATTTTGACTAATTTTGTAACCGATCTACCTAAGATTGTAAAGCCATCTAACACTGTGTGTAGAGAGTGTGTTATGGGGAAGTAGACCAGAAGCATTTTTAAAAGAAAATCTTATTTAAGAAAAGGGAGGTTGGATCTGGTGCATACAGATATATTTGGTCCTAAAAGAACAAGATCATATTATGGTGAAAGGTACTTTATTCTTTTTGTTGATGACTTCTCTAGAATGACGTGAGTTACATATTTGAAAGAAAAATCTCAAGCATTTGACAAATTCAAGTTATTTAAAGGAAAAGTTGAGAATGAATCTCGTTTGAAGATAAAATGTTTGAGATCAGATAGAGGTGGATAGTTTACATCAGATTTGTTTGATACCTACTATGAATAACATGGAATATATAGACAAACATTAGCTCCTAGAACTCCACAACATAATGGGATAGCAGAGTGAAGAAACATAACTATATTAGATGCTGCAAGGACTATGTTGCTAGAAGGAAATGTGTCACATGTTCATTGGAGAAAAGTAGTTGGCACTGTTGTGTACACCTTAAAAAAATTTGGATCACAGAAGGTACAAGTAAGACTCCTTATGAATTATGGTTTGATCATACACCTACTATAAAATATTTCAACATATTTGGAAGCAAATATTATATCAAAAGAGATGATGAGATAGGGAAGTTTGATGCTAGAAGTGATGAATAAATTTTTCTTGGTTATTCTACTAAGAGTAAAGAATATAAGTGTTTCAATATGAGATTGAGGAAGTTGATTAAAAGCGCCAATGTGAAGATAGATAAAATTTTTTAGATTCATTAAAGAATGTATGACTGTGGTCAGATTACAAAGATGAAATAGGTCATTGCTGAACCTGAAGAACCTCTGATGATTGAAAATGAAATTGAAGATGAAGTGACTAAATTTACTAAGAATCAAAAGACTCGGAGGTATGTTAAGAAGAACCATCCTAAAGATCAAATTATTGGTGATGCAAATAAAGGTATGATGACTAGATCTAGAGTTAGAGATGAAATTTTTTTGATTTCTCAAGTAGAGCCAAAGACTACTGATAAGCATGTGTATGCACCCTAAAATGGTCACCTAGACTATGGGCCCCCATTCTTCAAAATTATCAAATGATAGAATCAATTTATCAAATTCCTGAATCAATGCTTTGCAAAATTTTCAATTCAAATCAATTTCCTTCATCAAATCGTAATTAAATTAATTATTTCAAATTTTCCTAAGGTTTGATCATTTTTTCAATAATATTAATTAATTAAAAGAAAATATCTTTTTTTATTAAATGAAATAATCTTATTTAATTAAAATATCCCTTTTTAATTAAATGATTTTATCTTATTTAATTAATATCCCTCTTTTAATTAAATAATCTTATCTTATTTAATTAAAATAAAATTCCTCTTTTAAATAAATAAAATCCCCACTTAAAGCTCTCTTTTTGATAAAAAATGAAATAAATCAAATAAAAAAAAATAAAAAAATCCTTTTTTCTCTACATCTTCCTAAGTGGTGGGCTTTTATGCCTCTTAATCATAGCCCTTTGATCTTGCCTTTTGAAGATTTAAAGCACATGGATCAACCAAGATTTAATCTCCACCATTGTTTTATTTCCCTTTTTTTACCTCTTAATCTCCACCGTCCATTGCTCTTTATAAGGAACCCTCTCCTTCTCATTTGCATAATAAAAACACACACACATTCTTTAGTTTATTGTTATGGTGTAGGATTGGAGAGCAATTTTGGAGGAGAATTTGAGCACTTGAGCTTGGATATTGCAACTTCTTCTTCTTGTCTTCTTCTTCTTGCATCCATGGCTATTCATGTAGATTAGATTCATATTAGATTAAATTCATTTTTTCTTCCATAGATTAATCTTGCATATTTCCTTTCATAGATTAATCTTGTATTTGTATTTGCTTTCATAGAATAATCATGCATTGTTATCATATAAATTAATTTCCTTTCTTGCATTGTTATCATATAGAATAGCTTTCATTTGCATGCATACTTGATGATCATGGAGACTAGCATTCTTTCTTTTCCTCTTTGAATCTCTCATTTTATAGTGTACTTGTAGGGGCACAAACTAGGTCAATATGAGGGCCTCCATTACAAACCCTTGCACTCCATGAATAAAGAGCTATGAGCCGCCATTCGAGACCTCATTCTTGAGCAATCTTGAATATAATGACTCATAGAAGTGTCACATTTTTAGCACACATTTTTGGCACCCACCGTGGGGCAGAACATCTATTTTTGTCATCACATTTGAAGATTTCTTCTATCTTCTATCTATTATTCTCTCAGTATTTTTAAATATCTCCTTTTGAGCAAAATCTGACTGCACCATTGCGTTCGGAACATCATTTCAGTTGAAAATGACTGTAAACATGCCTATACTTGTCAAAAGTTGAATCTGTGGCAAAAACATTTTGCCCAAGGAGGCCGTACAACCCGTTGCATAGAAATCAAGGTAGATTTCAGATTTTTATGCACGCAGCCCAAGGCAGATTTTTGAAAAAAAATAAAAATTTAAAAAAAAAATAAAAAATCAAAAGTTAGATTTTTTAACTATGTTAAATTTGATGGCCATATGACCATCAAAATCTGGTCTTCTGTGATGGCCCCAGCCTGTCAATTTTAATGCAGCTGTCTGCTAACGTCAGTAGGGTTTGAAAAGTCTTTGCCTTCAACATTGGAGTTTTTGAAATTGCAGTCTATCTTCAAACGATCATATCTTGCTCATTTTAAGTCCAAATTGAGTGCAATTTTTTATTATTTTGTGTAGAATTGTCTGCAGATTTTTGGGTTGTTCTTAGTTTCTAGATTTTAGTCACAAATTTATCATAAATTGTAGGTTTTCATCACTGTACCTGTCTAATCCTCAGTTTTGCAGCTTCCGAAGCCTCGTACGGGCTCAAAGGGTAACTTTTTTTAGTGTAATTTTTTTTTGAAAGTGCATGATTTTTCATCTACTTTTTGAATATGCAATTAGATTTCTGATTTTAGGATTTTTCTAATGCTGACCAATTTTTGGCTTTGTTGTTCTTGATGCTTATCTTTGATTACATCCTGACAGTGGTTTGCAGGATGTTGAAAAAGAAGCCTCAAGCAAAGACTACTGATGAATCATCTTGCAGGTTGCCTTGATCGATAGCGTGCTAAATATTGTGCTTGCATTTTGTTTTGTTTTATTAAAATATGAACCCACATGCAAGAATTCTAAAATGAACTTCTATTTGGTATTTTTAGGAATGACAATAATGTCAGGAAACTATGCTCTCGCCCTTTCGGGATGATCAGAAATCTAGAAATATTATTGTCATTTTCGTATGTGTTTGACTTGTGTCTTTTAGATTGTAATCCTAAGAATTATATGAACGTATCCTCTCCCCTTGCCATTGTGGATCTTGGGTGTATAAGAAACTTGTATAATTATTTTAGTGTGGCTACCTCCTGAGTGCTTTAATAGAGCCAGTGAGAGTCGATTGCCCAACCAGTAACAGGCTAAAGCCAAGCCCTTCTGAACCAGTATATAAAAAATGCCATTGTGATTAGTCTCATAGTGAATAGGTGTGAATTCGTTATGGCAACCAAAATCTCCTCTAGTACCCTAGTGGTGCATTAAAGTCCCTACATTATTAAGGTGAAAACCTTGGTTTGAAAGGATTGGGAGAGCCCCCTTAATTGGGAAAATGACATGATCACAACCACCTAAACATATGCCTTGACTACAAACTTTGTTTTAGTGACGAAAAACCCTCTATCTATTGGCGCGGAAGGTCATAGACCGACTAAGACATCCCACATTTTCATGGCTCTTAGTAGAGACAATAGTCCTTTAGGAAGCAATTCTATTGGGATTTGAAGCTTGGTGTGCCTGAGAAGTGAGTGCACATGTAAGGAGGATCCCATGCCTCCAAGCTTCTAAGTTGTCCGCTATGAGTAAGCGTGGCTGAACTTCGGTTCAAGTAGGAATTCAATAGATATTGTCCTGGCTTACCTAGGTTGTGATGTGACTATTTCTTTTACAACAAAAAATTTTCTTGATGTGTCTTGCGTGAGTGAAAGATCAAAACATACACCCAAACACCAAAATGATCAACAAATCTGCATTCTTAAGTGTTAAACTATCAACTTGCTCATTTTTGCTATCCCGTCATTTTCATTCTTCCTGGGTTGATCCAGATCAGATTAGGTCACTTACCCCACTATTAGAAGCTTGTTTACACTTTGGATTCTTGTGTTTTGACCTCTTGAACTAGTAATATTTGGTTTCACAAGTGACCTTGCTTGGAGTTGGTGAGCTAGAAACTGTCCTTGTTGAGAAGATAAACCTTTAGATCCTTTGATAAAACACTTGGAGAGTCTTAGTAATCTCTTGTCCATTCACTTCAATACAAAATTCAAATTCAATCAATATAACTTGGGTAAATCATCCTCCTGATCCATATGTGTTAGGGTATTCACCCATTTATTGGGCACCTCTGTGGCAGTGTTGGTTTATACCTCTTGCTAAATTCTATCTTATCACCTCTCTTTTGGACAAGTGAGTGCTTTTACTATCCTAGTTTGGTACCAACGTTTCTTAGGGTCATCCTATCACCTAGTACCTTTTCTTTCATGCCAATTACAACAAGATATCAAGTAAATCAAGGAAAGAAACCTCAAGTTGTTTTTAACCAATTAACCTTAGTTCAAACTCGCCAAAAATGTAAGGGAAAAGCACCCATATTTGATCAATCACCTAGGAACAATTATAAAGTTTTTTTTGACTCCAAGAGTCACCTTAGTGAGTTGAGTACCCCCTTGGCATCATCTCGTTTGGATATGGATATGAGTTACACATTGACTCGATGAGATAGGGAGGATATGAATAAATGCCTTGATGATATATTTGAGAAACATAGAGATTCCATTCCAGTTGGCCGTTCCTCTCATGGACATTGATCAGTCTCACCCCTTATCTCAACTAGATATATCGATGCAAACCAAAGGGTTGAAAGTGATAAGAGACGAGCCTATCAAGAAGTGCAATTGCATCATGACAACCAAAATGATGAGCCTTATGATACACGGGTGAACAAAACATATACCAATGACTTGTTTAGACATTTAGGACCAAGTTCACTGCCCAAAATTCCTTTAAGATACATAAGTGAAAGACTCGAGAGAATAGAGCGCGAAAAGAAAGCCTTCCTAGATGGACAAGCTAAAAAGGAAGAGCAATTTTGACTCCTAGAGTTGGAGAGAAAAACTTTGTTGGGAATGGAAAGGAAGGCCTACCAAGAAGAGCAAGACAAACTCTTGGCCCAAGAACACAATGATCAATTCAACAATATGCATGTTGGTGGTGGAAATAGCTCTCCTCCATCCACTCCTCCTAAGAATCCACGAAGTGGGAGACATTCAAGAATGCCATCACGATCTCCTAGCCGTAGAGGAAGAAGGGCCTCAAGACATGATCATTATAGGAGACAAATACCTCCTAGGAACTCAAGACAACCTTCATAACGTGCTCATCATGGTTCACAATATGGGGGTAGTAGCTCAAGTTTTGATCTCATCTCCCAGGACTTCATCAAAATGCAACAAGAACCACTTTTCCAATAGTATGTGGAGAAATATTTAGAGCAAAACAAGGATAAGTTCCTAGAGAGTTTAATCAACAAGGGTGCTAGAGTCCCTTACAACTTTGATGTGGACAAAATGATTAAGAAGCAAGGTCCATCTGAAGAAGAGGAAATCAAACAACTTAAGAACATGATGGAGAATATGTTAACACCCAAGAATTCATTCTTGCTAGATTCAATTTTTCCTAATCCTTTTGACAAAAGTATTAACATGAAAGAGTTCCCTAGAAAGATTGAGATCCCTCAATATGACAAATATGATGGGAATGGAGATCCACATGATCATGTGCGCTAGTTTTATACCACAAGTTTTGAGTTCCATTAAGATGACTCATACCTCATGAGATTGTTCCCAAGGAGTCTTAAGGGTCAAGCGATGGAATGGTTCACCAACATAACTCCCCCCATTAATAATTTCAAAGATCTTGTTCACAGATTTGTTCAACACTTTGCATACAATCTTTCAAGATCAATCACCATGTTGGACTTATGCAATTTAAAGAAAAATCAAGGGGAATCCTTTGTTACTTTCTTTCAAAGGTGGAGATGACAATGCTCTCGCTACTCTAGAACCATTCCTAAAAATGAAAAGATTGATATCCTTGTTAGCAACTTGGTTCCTGAGAAGTGATATGAAGTTAGGAAGATGGTTTTTTATTCCTTTGACACCTTGGTTGAAACCGCATGTAGGATTGAAGATGTTTTAAAAGAACACGAAATTTTGACCAAGCATAAAAAAAACAACAATGGTCAAAATAACAACCCTAACAAGGATAAAGGGAAGAACTCACATTGGAATAGGAACAAACAAGTGGTTAATGATGGGGTTGTGGACTCCTCTCAACCCAAAGATCAAGCGGTTCTCCACTTGTCTAGTGTTGTTCAAGGCATGAAACTCAATGCATCTAATCAACAAGATAATAAGCCAAGATACCAAGATAGACCTAAGAAAGAGAGACATCAATTTGCAAGACTTGGTGATTCGTACGAGGATATCTTGAAAAAAATTATTTCTGAAAACCTTGCACATCCTCAAGATCCTAAAAAGCATTATATACCTAATGTTAAGCCACATTGGTGGGATAAGAAAGCTTTTTGCAAGTTTCACAATGGCATTGGACATGATATTGAAAACTGCTACGAAATCAAGCATCTTATTCCAGATCTCATTGACAATGGAAAGCTTAAGATAGATGGATTGAACACCAACACCGATCATAAGGCATTCAAAGAACCATTGCCCAAGTATGAGAAGAGGGAAACCTCTAAACCTAAGAATGGCAAGGCTGAGGTCAATTATACTTACACATATGCAGAGAATACTATCAACATCCTTCAAGTTGTAGAATAAAATGTCAACATGATGAGGGGTAGAGATCCCTATGGTTATGATCTAGGCATGGACTCTCCTCATATCTTTGATGAAGAACCTGTTGTGGTGCTAAGGGGTCATAACTCTAGAATGTCATCTCAAACTCTTAATGTTGTCACACAAAGTCAAGGTCCCATTGTCATTAGAGGACCCAATTCAAGTCAACCAGGTAAACCAAAGCAAGTGGCATCCAAGAATGTCACCTTAAAACTGACAGTTGATCCCAAGTCAAGTTACAACCTTGTTGATCAATTACAAAGAACCCCAGCTCAGATTTCCATCTTTGAGCTCTTAGAGTTGTCCCCGAGACATAAGCAAGTCCTTGAGGATGCTTTGCGTATGGTGAATGTCCCCAACAAATTAGACGTTGATCAATTCCAGAACATGGTTAACCATATTGCTATCCCTCATTACCTTACCTTTTCGGAGGATGATGATAAATATTTGAGTCACCCGCACAATCTCGCCCTTCATATTAAGGTCATGATCCACAGAACCCGTGTCAGGTGCATGTTAATAGATGGGGGTGCTAGGCTTAATATTTGTTCTTTGAGTCTTTTTAAGAAGTTGGGTTATTCAGAAGAAGTCATAGATACCAGAAAGAAGATCACTATCAAAGCCTATGATGAGGTACAAAGAAGTTCCAAAGGATTGGCCATCCTTCCTGTTAGGATTGGCCCTATAGAAAAAGATATTTTATTCCAAGTAGTTGACACTGGTCCTCTTGCATACAATATCTTACTTGGTAGACCATGGATTCATGATATGCAAGTAGTGCTGTCTACTACCATTAATATGTTAATTTCCTCTACATTGGAATAGAGATTTGTATACTTGGGGATAACACATTATCTATTAATTCAATTTCAATAGGGGCTCATGTTCCCCTCAATAGAGATGTAGAATATTTTGATGCTACCTTAGCTGAATGCAAAGAAAAGCTTAAGTCAATAGACCTTGGCATGGGAGGTAACAGCTCAACTCCCTCACAACATTACCAGTTTCGCCTAGGTCTTATGGCAAGCCTTCACAAGAAGATAAACCTTCCTCTTTAGCTATGACTTTATTTGGAACATTTGTAGAGTCATTAGTGCCTATCCAAGATGAGAAAGAGGAGACATTTGTTAGAGACTAGATCTATAGAGAATAAAAATACATGCACAATGAGAACTTCTCTCCCTCTCCTAAGACTTATGGAAGATGGTATACTTTTTTTGGACAGATGGGTTATCCCGGATATGGCCCTCTTAATCACAATTTGGATGCTAGATCTGAACTACTTGATCATGCTCTTTTTGGACGCAAGTCTAAGAAGCCAGTTGGCCTAGGATTTAAGAATTACAACAAGCACACTAATCCTCTCTTTGATGAGTCGGATAGTGAGGATGAACCAGAATATGTTCCTAATTTGACAAATCAGCAAGATATGTGTGAAGATTTGGTCCCTTCCACTAATCTCCTTTGGGGAGATTCAGATAGTCTAGTCATTCATGAGATAGTTGCAACCTTAGAATAAGATGAATCAGATGTAGAAGATACTTTCAGAGAACATCAAAGAAAGAATCTTGTTTATTTAATGGAAAGAGAAGGTGACACTGGACCTTCCACATCAAGATGTCCCAAACCTTCATGGTGTAAGCATCCTAGTCGCAGTTCAAACACAAGTTCACATGAGTATGAATGGGACTCTTTCTTAGAGTCTTTAACAATTGATAGAGATATTGATGTTGTTTACACTTATAGTTCTCAACCTAAGGTAGCCAATGAGTCACGTGTAGGATTAGAGGATTTGAACCCATGCGGTGCCTTAATGGATGATTCTTCACTTGTTAGGATGAATCCTGATTTGAGTAGCTTAGAGGGATACTTGACGGACTCTAACTCTTTGGTCACCAACGATAATATCATTCACATTTATAACCTTGAACTAGTCATTGACTTACCTCTTGTTCATCCTGACTTCATTGATTGGTCCCAACACTATCAAAAACCTGAGCTTTTAACATTTCAAAATGATTATGAGATAGCATGTTACCTAAATGCCATTGAAACCATAGTCTCTTCCACCAGTGAACTGGCTACTAGCATGACAGAGCCAGACATCAAGTACCTTTTTCACAAAATAAAAAGAAAATAAAATAAAAAGAATAAGTGTTCTGATGGCAAAAACCATTGTGTGGCAGTGTCAGAACCAAAAAAAGTAAAAAGAAATGATGTATCCAAAGGTGAAAAACTCTCTGAGGCACCTAAGGATGAGGTACTTGATTGTCTCCGTAGTTACTTTCAAAATATATCTTCAGTGCTTATTGAACCAACACAAGCAGTTAATTTGGGTACAAATGAGGCTCCATAAATAGTACACTTAGCTAAGTCCTTGTCACCTAAAGAAAAAGAAACTTACACTAAGTTATTACAAAATAAGAAGATCAATTTTGCGTGGACTTATTTAGATATGCCAGGGTTGGACATTAATCTTATCATGCATCACTTTTCCAAAGCTCCAGGTTGCAAACCAGTTAAACAAAATTGAGAAAGATGCATCCTCACATAGCTCTCCTAGTAAAAGCAGAATTGGAGAAACTCCTTGGTACAAAATTCATAAGGGCTATTGCCGATGTTGAATGGATCTCAAACATTATACCAGTTTCCAAACATGACAAATCCATTTGAGTTTGCATAGATTTTAGAGATCTCAATAGAGCATGCCCAAAGGATGACTTTCCACATCCCAATATAGACATGATAGTGGATATGACTACAGGTTATGAGATTTATTCCTTGATGGATGGTTTTTTAAGATATAATCAGATTAAGATAGCTCCTGAAGATCAAGAAAAGACTGCATTCACTTGTGCATGGGGTACCTATTGTTGGAACGTTATGCCTTTTGGATTAAAAAATGCAGGATCCACCTATCAACGAGCTATGACAACCATTTTTCATGGCATGATGCATAAAAACATGGAAGATTATGTGGATGACACCTTGGCAAAGTCTAAACAAAGAGATACACACTTAGATGATTTAGAAGTCATTATAGATTACATAGAACAATTTCAACTAAGGTTAAATCCTAAAAAATGTGCATTTGGAGTCACCTCTGGAAAACTACTTGGCTTCATTATTTTAGCAAAAGGAATAGAGATAGACCCTGAAAAAATGCAAGAAATCATAGATATGCCACCTCCTAGAAACATTAATCAAATGAGGAGTCTTCAAGGATGTCTTTAATCTATAAGGAGATTTATTTCACAATTGGCAGATAGAGCTCAACCCTTCAACAAGAACTTACACAAAGGAGTCAAATGTGTTTGGAATGAGGATTGTCAAAAGAGTATAGATCAAATCAAGAAGTACTTGGAAAATCCTCCCATTTTAATGCTCCCTATCCCAGGGAAACCACTTATCCTATACATTTCAACAACAATATCTTCCCTGGGGGCATTACTAGCTCAACTTGATGAAAATTGGAAAGAAAGAGAAATATACTACATTAGTTGTACTCTTGTCTCATATGAGGTTAATTACACTAGCATTGAGAAAGCTTGCCTTGCAGTTGTGTTTGCTTCCCAAAAGTTGCGACATTACATGCTTGAGCACACTATACACCTCATAGAAAAAATAGATCCACTCAAGTATTTTCTAAGCAAGGATGCCCTCACAGGTAGACTTGCTAAATGGATGATGATACTTTTAGAGTTTGACATAGAGTACATTGAGCATAAAGCAATCAAAGGACAAGCCATAGCAGATCAATTGGCTGATTTCCCAATACAAGATAATGCACCTATTCAAGTTGACTTCCCAGATGAGAACCTCATGTATATGGCTGAAAGAACATGGAAGATGTTCTTTGATGGATCCTTTATGCAAAATGGTTCAGGAGCTGGTGTGTTGTTTATTTATCCTCATGGGTACACGATCCCTAAGTCTTATAAATTATTGTTCCCATGTACAAACAACATTCCTAAGTATGAAGCTTTAACAAATAGACTTAAGATGGCCATAGAATGGAGAATCATAGAGTTACACATCTATGGGGATTCACAGTTGATAATCAACCAGGTTGATGATGAGTATCGAACAAAAAATGAGAAAATGGTACCTTATAAGAAAATGCTTGATTCCGTGAAACACTACTTCACATTTGTCACATTTCAGCAAATCCCTAGAACTAAAAACAAAGTAGCTGATGCTATGGCTACACTTTATTCACTCCTTCAATTAGAGAAACATGAATCCAGATTTGAATTCCTGGTGGAAGAGCTACATCACCCTATCTATGACTCCCCAGAAAGCCATGTCATTTGTACCCTTGTTGGTCGCGAGTCAGCCCGTTATGGTTCCATTTACTCATACCTTCGTGATGGCATTATACCTGAAACATTTAACCAATCTGAATGCAGAAACCTTACCCGAAACACCTCTCACCATTCCCTTATCGCTAATGATTTGTATAGGAGGGGTCTAGATGAAACACTTATTAGATGCTTAGAAAATGAAGAATCTGACCAAGTGTTAGTTGACCTCCATGAGGGCATATGTGGGGGACATTCCAATGGTCTTTCCATGGCCCGAAGGTTGCTTAGGGTGGGGTACTATTGGCCTACAATGCAAATTTATGTAGTAGCTTCTGCAAAGTCATGTGAAAAGTGTCAAAAACATGGTAACCTAATACATGCTCTAGGCAGGTAGCTCATTCCTTCTATATCTCATTGGCCATTTCAGCGCTGGGCCTTTGATCTTGTTGGGAAGATTCATCCCAACTCATCAGGTGGACACAAGTTTATTATTATTGCTACTGATTACTTCACTAAATGGAGAGAAGCTATCCCACTTTCTATTTCCTCAGGTAAGATAGTCTCTCTATTTATTCTGAACCATATCATCTGTCAATATGGAGTGCCTTATGAGATTATCACTAACAATGGAGGCCAGTTCAAAAATAAGGACCTTAAACAACTTTACAAGAAATTCAAGATTAAACAACATTGGTCCTCTATTTACTTCCCACAAGAAAATGGTCAAGCAGAGGCATTAAAAAAACCATTCTTAAAATCTTGCATAAAATAGTCTATAAGAATGGTAGAGATTGGAATTTATAGATAAACCCAACTTTGTGGGCCTATAGAATGAGTATTCATACTCCTACTGGGGCTACTCCTTTTTCCCTTGCATATGGCATTGAAGTAGTGTTATCTTTGGAGGTTGAGATTCCTTCACTTCGAGTTTCCCTCCAAGGTCTAGTTATAGATGAAGACTACCACGCCATGAGACTTCAAGAGTTAGAACTTCTAGATGAAAAATGTCAAGCATCATTTGACCATATGAGGGTTTATCAAAAGTGAATGTCCAAAGCCTTCAACAAAAAGGTTTTCCCTAGAGAATTCCAAGTAGGAGATCTTTTCCTACGTGAGAATCTCAAGAATCAATAGCATAGAGATCAAAAGGGAAAATTTGAACCTAATTGGCTTGGACCTTACATCATTACAATAGTTTTTGGGACATGTGCTTATTTACTGACTACATCAGAGGGACAAAATCTCCCTGATCCTATCAATGTCTTGCACCTAAAGAAGTTCTATCCATGATGCCCATTCTATCTGGGGGCATCCTTTGTACATAATTATTGATCATGAAAAAATCCAAAAAATGATATATTGTCAAAAATTCTAAAATTAGAAAATGTCCCAAAAAATTATCATCTTAGTGAAAACCTAGCAATAGGTGCTTTGATGTATCTTCAAAAAAATTATATATTCCAAAAATACAAAAAAATCAAAAATTCAAAAAATTCAAAAAAATAGAAAAAGTGCCTTGGTAAAAACTTGGAAATAGGCGCCTTGGTACCAAAAATTTAAAAAAATAATAAAAAGTCCTGAAAAAAAATGAAAGAGAAAAAATTATAATAAAATCCAAGTGGTGAAAACCTGGAAACATGTGCAACTTGAGGCCTTTGCACCCCTATTTCTTAGTGCGTGTCCTCGACACTTAGCTTTTCTCCATCATGCCTTGTCCTTGTTGCCTTGGTTTGGAATTGGTCTTTGTCTTTGTCTAGGGAGCATAACTGTGTTAGATTTGGTCTCTTGGATGCGTTAGTCTTTAGGACACCTCTCAAATGGTGTTTTTCAACACCACCCCAACTGTGTTTCTCAACACAACCCTTAACATTGAGTGTTTTTCAACACTTATCGGTTTAGTCTTCCCAATTTTGTCATGTGGTCTTACCTTCTTGCAAGCATTCAATCCTTATCCTCGGAACTCAGTATCAGTTAAAACACTTAAAATTTTAAACACAAAACTTAATGCTTGAGCTATGTCATGAGCTTTTCTTTGTGTGCTGACTATTATTGATTTTTGTTGAGTGTCCTTGTCTAATAAGTTTCTCCGTGATGTATAGCTAGAGGTCTTGGGGCATGGGGCATGTTTTTATTTGCTTTATGCTTAATTGATTTTGCACAACCATTCTTCTGGTCATCCTGGCATCTATGCCTTGATACGAGCGTGGTTTTGCTATATTAAATTGGGTAAGTTAACATCAAAATCATCTTGACCTTTATGTCTTTGATACTTATGTTATAATCTTTCCACATTCCAATCTGATATAAATCACATTCATATCTTCGTAGTTGCGCTTGTGACTAGTGATGATTGTGTGATTTTCTGATGTCTGTTAATAATGGCCCAACAATGAAAATAATTTCCTTAACATTCTCTTATGAATGATGAACACAAAGTCCTATGTTACAGTTTCTCTATTTCAAGTACACCCTTCCATTTTCATGTATCTTGCATTGTTAGACTTCGTGTTAATTTGCATTTTTAGGCTGCATTATGAATTTGAGAGGGTTTTTTTCCTTCATCTCTTTTGTGGACTTTTAATCAATTGTGGTCATGTTTGATATTCATTTCCTTATCTTCTTTCATGATCTCAATCAAAATTTTCTATCTTAAACAGTTGATTGATTTTGGGGCATTCTCTTTCTTAAGGCAAATTCTCTTTCTTCTCTCCATTTCTTTCCACTTCTTCCAAACTTCTATCTTCCATTCGCTTTCACCCCACTTCTTTTCTTCTAATTCAACCTTGGGGCATAATCTTTTGTGCTTGATGATCTACCTTAGTTCTACGATCCTTATATCTTTCATCTTACATCAAGAACCTTATCTTTAGTTTGATTTGATCAAATTTATCAATTTGCTGTTTCTCCTCTATCTCATTTCGATTTCGATCACGAGGGGGAAACACCTATCAAAATTCAATCCTTGATTCAGCTTTATCAATCCTATCATTCGCTCCACTTGGGACAGCCTTTCTTGAGATTATTATCTCAGACATGTCAATTACTTATTTACAATGGTGTTGACCTTGTCTTTTTCAATCAGCTTATTTTTTGTCCTGATGTCATTTACTTATTTACAACGGTGTTGATGTCTGTGTTGTTCTGTGATCCCAAATTGATCTCACACTTCAAATGCATTCTTTGACTACATGTGTTCCCATAAAGATCACACATCAGTCAAAGAGGGGCAAATGTATGCATCCTAAAATGGTTGACTAGACTATGGGCCCCCATTCTTCAAAATTATCAAATGACAGAATCAATTTATCAAATTCCTGAATCAATGCTTTGCAACATTTTCAATTCAAATCAATTTCCTTTATCAAATCATAATTAATTTAATTATTTCAATTTTTCCTAAGGTTTGTTCATTTTTTCAATAATATTATTTAATTAAAAGAAAACATCTTTTTTTATTAAATGAAATAATCTTATTTAAATAAAATAAAATATCTCTTAAATGAAATAATCTTATTTAATTAAAATATCCCTTTTTTAATTAAATGATTTTATCTTATTTAATTAATATCCCTCTATTAATTAAATAATCTTATCTTATTTAATTAAAAGAAAATTCCTCTTTTAAATAAATAAAATCCCCACTCAAAGCTCTTTTTTTGATAAAAAAGGAAATAAATCAAATAAAAAAAAACCTTTTTTTCTCTACATCTTCCTAAGTGGTTGGTTTTTTTGCCTCTTAATCATAGCCCTTTGATCTTGCCTTTTGAAGATTTAAAGCACATGGATCAACCAAGATTTAATCTCCACCATTGCTTTATTTCCCTTTTTTTAACCTCTTAATATCCACCGTCCATTGCTCTTTATAAGGAAGCCTCTCCTTCTCATTTGCATAATAAAAATAAAACATATGCATTCTTTAGTTTTTTGTTATGTTGCAGGATTGGAGAGCAATTTTGGAGGAGAATTTGAGCACTTGAGCTTGGATATTGCAACTTCTCTCTTCTTGTCTTCTTCTTCTTGCATCCATGACTATTCATGTAGATTAGATTCATATTAGATTAAATTCATTTTTTCTTCCATAGATTAAGCTTGCATATTTCCTTTCATAGATTAATCTTGCATTTGTATTTCCTTTCATAGAATAAACATGCATTGTTATTATATAGATTAATTTCCTTTCTTGCATTGTTATCATATAGAATAGCTTTCATTTGCATACATACTTGATGATCATGGAGACTAGCATTCTTGCTTTTCCTCTTTGAATCTCTCGTTTTATGGTGTATTTGTAGGGGCACAAACTAGGTCAATCTAAGGGCCTCCATTACAAACCGTTGCACTCTATGAATAGAGAGCTATGAGTCGCCATTCGAGACCTCCTTCTTGAGAAATCTTGAATATAATGAGTCATAGAAGTGTGACACATTTTTAGCACACATCATGAAGAGATGAATCTTGGACCAAAGCTATGGAAGAAGAACTTGAACAGATAAAGAAAAACAATACTTGGGAATTGATTCCAAGACCTAAGACCAAAAATGTAATAGGAACTAAATGGGTTTTTAGAAATAAGATGGATGAGGAAGGAATAGTGGTAAGAAACAAGGCTAGACTGGTATGTAAAGGCTACTCACAACAAGAAGGCATAGACTATGAATAAAAATTTGCTCCTATTTCTAGGTTGGAATCTGTGAGATTATTTCTTATGCTACACATAAATACTTTAAAGTATATCAGATGGATGTGAAATCAACATTCTTGAATGGTGATCTAGAAGAAGAAGTTTACACTGAGAAACCTGATGGATTTCCTTTAACAGAGGATGGAGACATGGTTTGTACGTTGAAGAAAGCACTACATGGACTAAAACAAGCACCGAGAGCATGGTATGCAAGACTGGATAAGTATCTACTTCATCTTAGTTTCATAAAAGGTAATGCATACAATAATTTATATTTAAGAACTGAGGAAGATGGAATCTTAATCATAGAACCTTTTGTTGATGATATCATTTTTGGAGATATTGATTAGATGAGTAAGAAGTTATTTAAAGAAATGGAAAATTAATTTGAGATGTCAATGATTGGTGAAATGAATTTTTTTTTATTGGTTTGCAAATTAATCAGAGTAAGAATGACATTTTTATATCTCAGACCAAGTATCTTAAGTAAATGTTGAAGAAATTTAGAATGGAAGATTGTAAATCTGTTGGAAGACCTATTGTAACTAGACATAAACTGACTAGTAATGATGAGACTTAGAGTGTTGTTCAGAAAAAGTATAGATCTATGATTGGTGGTCTAAAATTTGTAACTCACACTAGACCAGATATTACCAGTGCAGTTGGTATTATGGCAAGGTATCAGGAAGATCCCAAAGAGTGACATCTTGATTTTGTGAAAATAATTTTTAGATATTTGAAAAGAACAATAGAACATGGATTATGGTATGAAAAATAAGATGATTTTATTTTACAGGCTTATACTGATGTTGATTGGGCAGGTAATGTGGATGACAGAAAGAGTACTAGTGGTGGTGCATTTTTCATTGGGAAAAGGTTGGTTTATTGGTTGAGCAAGAAGCATAACTGTATTGCTCAATCACTGTTGAATCAGAGTATGTTGCTGCTGTAATAAATTGCACACAAGTTGTTTGGATGAAACAAATGCTGAAGGACATTGGAATAATCTTTGAAGAACCAGTGGTTATCCATTTTGATAACACTAGCACAGTGAATATGTCAAAGAATCCTATAATGCATTCAAAGACTAAACATATTTCTATTAAGTATCATTTCTTGAGGGAGAAGGTAGGAGAGAAAGAAACTAAACTAGAATATAAAAATTATTGAAGATAGTAAGCCAAACTGATGAAATCTAGACTTAGCTCTGTAAAAATTACTAAAACAAATATATTAGATTGATAAAAACACATCTAAAGCTAATTCTAATAAAATGTCAGCTACGTGATTAAACCATTTCTAAGAGCCCTAAATTTATGACATGATCCCCAAAGAAATAGTTGCATCCACAACCAATAAAATATAATCATCTATGTTATCCATGATAAACTACAGAAAACAATGAAGACATAAATACAATAACTTCTCATGGAGCATAAATAATTAGAAACAAAAGACTTCATATAGTAAAAATAAAAATTTACAAGAAAGAGAATGTTAGGATTGTACCTATATGTTTCTATTTATTGGTTTGAGTGGCGAGGAAGAGTGAAATCAATGCAACAACGTTCAATGTTTGTACCATGGTTTGCAGAGTAGTGGATTGAAAATAATATTTGTTGGATAACACACCTCTTAGTAGTGGACAATCTAAAGATACGATGTAGATAACATGTATTGAAAAGATGAGTGATTATTATTTTCATAGGTTTGCAGAGTTATATTGGCGGCCTGTTATTTTAGTTATAGATCTGTGCGTAAAATAATTCCAAACTGAGAATTGTAATGGTGACTTATGGAATGATTGGGATGAAAAATTAAGTTGCTTATGGATATAAGAATCCATGATTGGATTTTCATGAAAAATGCAGAGGCTTAAAAGACATCAATATATTTTCTATTGCCCCTTAGTCGCACCACATTCTCTTGTTTTTCCCCATGCACCCATTTAACAAACCATGCATATCCATGCATTTTGGCTCTTTAATTACTTTAATGAGGATTTTGTTACTCTTCTTTATCTTTTTGACATATAAAGAGTTCTAGATTATTTCACAACATACTTTTGTCAGGCTGTGGAAGTCAAATTTCACTTGATGTGATTGCTATTTCTAAAAATATGATGTCACTTAGAACTAACATGTATTTTAACTTTAAGAGATAAACATGTGAGTTATTTTTTGACGTGTGATTTTTTTTTTTTTGATTCTGAAATTGAACCAGCTAGTTATATAAGTTTGTTCAAGTGTGAGGCATACGCATCCATGTTAGTGTGTGTACAGACTATTTGAAAACCCTAGATGGAAAAAAAAGATAAGGATTATGATAGTATATCAAAGTGAAGGGTAATTGTTTGATATAAGCTTGTATTTGTACTAAGATAGTTGAAATGTTTAAGATTTTATAATGAGCGTCTGGATGGGAAATATGTAGAATTCTAAATTATGTAAAAAGAGATCATTAGATTCTCATTAAGGGTCCATATTTGAAGCCTGATGTATATGGTATGAATTAAACCATTTAGTGGAATCTTAAAAGTAAGAATTCAATTATTTTTTATTAATTTGGATGAAATTTAGCTAGATTTTATGCGCTACTTCTTGGATTAGGAATATTGCCATTATACTTGACTAGGTAAGTTCTTATAACGAGATTAGAATTACTAAAATGCAATAGCTACATGTAGTATGCAATAATACCTCATTACTGGCCCGTTAATGGACTTAAAAGGGTTAAACCTTTGGTCCCTGATCCTAGAAGTATTTGGTAACCCCTGGTTTCCAGTTGGATCAAAGTAAATTTTGACGATGCCTCTTGAGGTAACCCGAGGATCTCAGGGGTCAGTTTTGTGGCTCGCAATGAAGAGGGTGGTATCATTAGCCTTGGAGCATAAATGTTGTTTGATGGCTCCAACAACACCATGAAATGCCTTGCTGCAGTCAGTGCTTTTTTAATGGAAAAATATTTGGATATTCACAAAATTCACTTAAAAGGTGATTCATTACTCATAGTGAATGGTATAGTGTGGCCAGCTTAACACCTTGAATCTCAATAATCACATCTGAAGGATCCGAGTCCTATTGAGTGAGTTTGAGGATTTTTGAATCACTCACGTTCTTTGAAAGTCCAATTCTATTGCAGATGAACTGTCGAATATAGGGGCTAGCAGATCTCTTGCTGACAAATTTGCATTATTTGAAGATTTTCATTTCTCATCTGTAGTTGATGGTTTAGGTGACATGTAGATCTCCAAGTACATTTTAAATACTTTCATTAATTATAAACCAATTAAAAAAATCCTTTGGCTGGCTTGATAGTAGTTTCTTCTTAATGTATGACGCAAGTATCACATGGGTTCTAAGTGGCAAGCTTATATTTATGGGGCTGACGGCTTTGCAGTATAACTCAATCAGTGTCACTTGGGTGAAGTGTCTCAAGCTTCATCCTTTTCTCTCGACATTGATTATGAATTTGTGGAAGCTGTCAAAACAAGCCACACACAGTCTTTTAAAAATGACCTTTTTGGGTAAAGATTTATACAGCCTTGTTCAGTTTGCATTTTTCTATTTCTTTCGCTAGTCATGGAGGATAATTTTTGTCTGAATACGCCTAGTCAGATGCCTAGTTTTTGTGGCCCTATCTAGGTGAATCACATGCATAATGTGTTCAAACATGACACATTGGAATTTTGGGACGCCATAGTCCAGATGTTTGGAATAGAGTTTCTTAATGAAGCACTGCGTCAGTGGTCTAATCTTGACATTTCCTCGCTATTTTTGGCAATTTTGTTGATGGTAGGCTCATTGCGTGTGGAGGTTTTGGAGTTTTCTCGCACCTATTTATTTCCTAAGTGGGTTGGAGGTCTTGATGGGATAATCAATCAGACTGAGATCAGAGTGGGCATCCACATGTACATTGGTCCATGGCACTTGATCAGGGGGGGTAGTCAGGAGCTTTAGTCACTCATCATTTGGTCCTCGAGAATGCCACCAAAAAAGAATCTCCCAGAGGCCCATAAAGGGTGGAATTCTCTTCTTTGCTTCCTTCACTAGTAGTCTGCAGCCAAAGAATAGGCGAGAAAGAAGTTGTTTAAGGGTCGAAAGCTAACCCTAGTCCAGTCCTTGACTCCCATTAGAGAGGATGGTAATTTGATGCCTAGGCAAAAAAAATAGCCCAAACGTAGCCATGTTGTTCCATGTAGCTGAGGTCACCCAGCTGCCAAACCTATCTACATAGGCGGTCCACTTCCACCTGTATCACTGATGAATCCCATACTCATCCTTTGGCTTTGGAGGGTGAATTCCTCAACTTTTCTAAGGAAGAGGCTGCACAATGGTTTAAATAACCAGTCCTTAATACTCTAGGCCATTTTCATTTGTAGGGCATATACTCTAGTGTCTTTAGTTGTTTCTCTACTTTTTAGTTCTTTCTACACTATAAGTTATGTCATGACTGTTCAAATTTAGTCTTAGTTACATACACATGTTGGACTCGAACAATGTAATGCTGCACTTTGGCCTACACAATGACCTTCTTTTGTAATATTTTTTGGAATCTATATAATATATTACCCATCGAAAAAAATATCTCATTATTTTAATCTAATGAAAGAAATTTAAAGAATGTATCAACAATGTCATGTGGAAGGTCTAAATAGTGTTCCAATGTATCAAAATGGTGCTATGATCATATGCAGGGCACAACAAAGATGCTTCTCAAAGTAGCGATTATGATTGTAGTAGGAAAATAATGTGAAATAGTGACACATTGCTAGATACCAAAAGGGGCATTGAGGGACTATAATATGACAAAGATATTCTTTCTATAAAAAGACAATGATCTAATTAGCTACAGATAGTGAACATCAAGCCCAAAAAGAGGCAAGAAAAAAAATAGACAGGAAAAATGGATTCAAGTCAAGATCAAGATGTATTCAAACAAGGGAAATAACCATCTCAATCTTAGAAAAAGAACACATAATTTAAAGAACAAAAAAAATAATTACAAATAAAAATAATGGCACAATCACAAAAGGCTTCCAATAACATACATTTTTGGTTTAGACTCACATTGCTCAAACTTGGAGCATTAAAAGACACAAAAGACTTTTTCATTATTTCTTGACATGAGAGAACATGAGCTTACCAGATCTACCTCAGCTAGAAGTCACCATCTGCACATAGGAAACCATCAAAAAACCACATAACAGTTGGAAAACCTTGGTTAGCATGGCGACACAGAGCATAGAATTTTTTTTTGTTTAAATTAGAAGAATGAATGGCATTGTATGCCTACCTAGGTTACTGCAAAAATTAAAGATTTATTTTTATTATAATTTTTGCATGTTAATTTTAAAATGTGAAATATATTTATTAAGTGATTTGGTATTTTATCATTCACTTAATAAATATTATTTGATGAAAAGTAATTTTATTAATCTTCATTGATCAATCAATTAAGATTTGTAACTATGGGTCTTTAACCTAGTATTTTTTGTTTTCATTGGTTTGATTAATGTAAAATATTAGCTAAAAGTGAGGCTTTTATAAAACACTTTAGATAATATTTAATTATTGATAATGTAAATAATTTAGCACTGTAATTAGGAGTCAATTTAGACTAATTAGGGATCAAATATGATTGCAAATATCATGGAGGATAAATGAGAGAGTTTCTGATGAGTTTTTCAATATTTTATATTATTTAAGGAGACCTTTTGGGCTTGACCTCAATCTAGGATGCTTTTTGAACAGTTAAATTTAATGTCTTTCTTCTAGTTCCACCCCTTTTTAAAGGGATTCGATCTCATACTTGGACTGTGACTATAATAATAATGCTCATTTTTTACTACTCACTATTTCCTTGCACATTTTTTTCCCTTAGTATTTCTATTATATGAAAAAGATAGTTATGCATTAATGAAAGGAGAAAAACTCCACCGATGAGTAATAAAAGTTAAAAAATTCAAATGTTAATTTTTTTCATAAAATATGTGAAGGCCTTAAGACTATATCGAGAGGTTGCAATGTCTTCCACACAATAGGTATTTTTAGAGCACTAAGCCACTGAGACGGCCGAATGATTCGCTTCTAAGGCAGGGGTGCCATGAGGGGGATGACATAATTAAGATTTATGGATTATGATCAAATTAAAAATAAAAAGGAATAGAGGAGTAATTAATAGTCATTTTGATCTGTATGACTAATTATTTAGTTGTGATTTTACCCGATGACAATATTATTCATTTATTTAGTCACTTAGATGAATTTTAAAATGCAACCTTAGTCTAATGAGAATAGTTACCATTTAGAGATATTGGCAAATAGTGGCCGGAATAATATTCACACAATAAGTCTATTAGCGAACACACATTATTGGTGAAATGCAACTTCTAAGAATATAAGTATATGACATTATCAAATGTTAATGTGTAAAGGAGTATTAATCATTCATTTAGTCATTTTTATTATAAGGGTGACTAATTATTTAGTCATTTATATTTGTGAATTGCCAAAAAATGGTAGAACATGATTAGTTTTAGTCATGTGACTAAAATTTTTAGTCACATGGTCATTTATTTGCCCAAATTCTACTAGTGCAGGTATAAAAAGAAACCTGGTCTTTATTTCAGGCCTAGCTAATCAAGGCTATTACATCACCTTCCAAGAAGATAAAGTGCTTCTATGGCCTAAAAAATATAACATTAAAAATGCTATTTCTATAGGGTATAGGGATGGAAGCCTATACAAATTATATAATACTCAAAATCTGGCACTATGTCACGGAGTGTCAAACTCTAATGAACTCTGACATAGAAGATTAGGACATATTTGTTTCAATGCTCTTCCTTCTATAAGAAAAAAAAATTACTGGTATACCTAATCTAAAATCTAATCATATCCACACTTGTAAAGGATGTGCACTAGGAAAAAATATGAAAGGATCCTTCTCTCCTAGTGAACATAAATCAAAGGTTGTACTATAACTTATTCACATGGATTTATGTGGACCTATGACAACCCTCTCACTAGGGGGATTTTCGTATTATGTGACTTTCATTGATTATTACTCTAGGAAAACCTAGATTTATTTCCTTAAACTCAAAGAATTTAAGGCCTTAGTAGAAAACCAAACAGGAAAGAAAATAAAAACTCTAAGATCAGACAATGGGGGTGAATATACTTCTGAAAAAATTCATAGAATGCTGCATTTCTGTTGGAATTAACAGGGAGTATACAATACCTTATAACCCTCAACATAATGGACTAGCAGAAAGAAAAAATACAACTATTATTGAAGCTTCCAAATCCATGATGCATGATCAAAACTTACATACCTCATTTTGGGCCGAAGCCTCTAATGCTGTTGTATACATCCAGAATAGATTTCCTCACTTAATCTTAGAAAACATTACACTTGAAGAGGCCTTTAAAGGGATATAACCAGATATAAGTCATCTAAGAATCTCTGGTTGTCCTGTGTATGTTCACATTCCAAAAGAGAAAAGAACCAAACTAGAACCTTTTGGAAAGAAAGCCATATTTGTTGCTACAATGAAACTATTAAAGTATACATGGTCTAATTTCGAGGACAAAAATCTATTGAAATAAGAAGAGATATCAAATTTGAAGAGGATGCTTCTTTTAAAATCTCTACACTTGCAGAAGATGAATCAAATGAAAATCAGAGGGATAATGTCATAGAAGATGATAAAAATTTCACGATTAAAAATCAAAGAGAAAATGCTATAGATAAATATCACACAACTGAGAATCAGAGGGAGAATGCCATAGAAGACCATGAACACTCTTCATCTAAAGATGCTGAAATTATCAATAATAAGAAAAGGCCACTATGGGAAAGAAAAATGATTGAAGAAAATAATGTTTAACCTAATGAAGTATTTAGAGAAATTAAGAGAACAAGAAACCAAAAGTGTTATCTTTCTCTTATGATCAAACTTACAAAAATGAACCATCTAACTTTGAAGAGGCCTTAACACATCAAGCCTGGAAAGATGCAATGATCAAGGAACATCAATCCATCTTAAAAAATGATGTATGGGAGGTAGTATCTAGACCTAAAGAAAAATCAGTTGTCTCTTCAAAATGGTTATTCAAAATCAAATATGCTTCAGATGGTAGTATTGAAAAACATAAAATAGATTTGTTGCTAGGGGTTTTTCTCAAAAGCCCAAATTGACTACGAAGAGACATTTGCTCCAGTTTCCTGATATACTTTTTTGAGAACTATTATCACCATTGCAACATCCAAAGGGTGGAAGATACATCAAATGGATGTGAAGACAATTTTTTTAAATGGTGTTATTGAAGGAGAAGTATACATAGAAAAACCTAAAGTTTTCACCACACATGATAGAAATCTTTATGTACGCAAACTAAAGATAGCTCTCTATGACCTTAAGCAAGCTCCCATGGCTTGGTATGAAAGGATAGATAGTTATCTCTCCAAGTTAGGATACTCAAAAAATGAAGATGATCCTAACATATATCTCAAAACATCCAAAGGTGATATGGTAATTCTTGTCCTTTATGTTTATGATTTATTGATAACAGGTGAAGATCATCATATTGTCAAATGCAAACAAGATCTCATAGCTGAATTCGATATGAAATATATAGTTCTGCTACACTAATTTGTAGGCTTTGAAGTACTGCAAAAGGAAAACTACATTTTCTTAAATCAAGGAAAATACACCACTGACATCTTGACCAAATTTGGCATGATGGATTGTAAACCATAATATATTCCGATGGAAAAAAATCTTCATAAGCTTGAAGACGAAGCTACAGATTTAGAACCTACAGATCCTACATATTATAGACAGTTTGTTGGATCTCTTATGTACTTGGTAAATACTCGCCTTGATATTTGCTATACTATAAATGAATTAAGCCATTTCATGTGCAAACTGAAGAAGATTCATCTAAGAGCTGCTAAGCATATTTTCAGATACTTATGTGGTATTATTGGATTTGTCCTGAAATATGAGAATGTTGAGATACAACTCCAAGGTTTTTCTGACTCTGACTGGGAAGGCAGTTCAATTGATCAAAACATCACTATAGGATGTTGCTTTAGTCTTGGATCAGCCATGATCTCTTGGTTCAGCATGAAACAATCAACGGTTGCACAAAATTCTACATAAGAAGAATATATGGCTGCTTCTATGGGATCTTGAGAAGCAGTATGGTTAAGAAAACACTATAATTCATTGTGATAATCAAAGCTGCATTAAGATTTCAGTAAATTCAGTCTTTCATAATCATTCCAAGCACATAGAAATTCCATACCATTACATAAGAGATATGGTAGACACAAATATTATCAAATTAACATACATCAGCACTGAAGAACAAAATGCCGACATATTTACCAAGCCTCTTATGAAGTTGAAAGTTTAGTAATCAAGAAATAAACTTGGTATGACTAAGAAGTGATTAAATTTTTGAGATTGAATCTCATTTATATGTAATTTGATATATTCATGAATATTTTTGATATAAATAAAATATTTCAATAGTGTGTTTTGAAAGGTGATGATCTTTCATGTATGTTAGGTCGCTATTGTAAGGTGATGACCTGAACAATAGTTCTAGACCTAGTGTCAAGAGTGACTAAATATTAAGTTACTATCTGACACTAAATATTTGGAGGTTATCATTAAATACAGTTCTAAATTTAGTCAGGGATTATGATAATGTGTGTGTCAAGATTTGACTACTTTAAGTTGCTGTTTCAGAATGCGCCAAATATCTTGACACTAATGTTGGTTATCACTAAATCCAGTTTTGAATTGAGTTGGGGATTGTGATAGATGTGCTATAAGGATTGAGTTCATTAAGCTAGTGTCCCAGATTGTGCCAGTTATCTTGATATGAAGTCATATTGTGATGAAGTGTTATCACTATAATCCAGTTTCAAATTTAGTCAGGGATTATGATAACACACACATCATCATTATCTCCCATTTATATATCATGATACTATCAATCCTCTCTTGCTAAGAGGGAGTGTTAAAGTATAGCTTTGATTTGATTGATCTATCAACACACACACACACACACACACACACACATTCAAATTAAAATAATATTGATCAGATTCGACATGCTTAAATAAGAATGGATCGACTTTAGTAATAGTCAAATATAGTTAACATATTTAATATGTAATAAGTTTGGCTTAGATAATAGTTGATACCGTGTGTTACGATAACTATCGAATGATAGTTATACATAACACACATAACTATTGTTATTAATTGAATCAAATTTAGTCGATGCTATTTATGTATTAAAAGATTTTTTATGATAACTATCAACCAATAGTTATACGTAACACATCATATGTGTTTTACGTGCCAAGGATTATAGTAAACGATAACTATGATAATGAACAGGTATGTCTATGTAGGACATGACCCTACGTGGCTCAAGTCACTTACAGTCATGTCTCTACATACACATAACCCCTTTATCATATATAAACATAGTCATATGCTGGCTGTGGAAACACATCTATAACAATGCATGTTATTTCCACAATAACATACAAATTATATAATCTATGCAATTATATTTCAGCATAAGTTTTTATATACATATCAATTTAAGATAACATTATGTGAACAACATAGGTAAAGGACCATTGTATTCTCTCTAGTAAGATCTCAATTCCTTAAATGACATACATTTTTACAAGTTCTTATGCTATGAAGCAAGCACTAGAGGCATAGCAAAATCCATGTGCCAGGACAAGATTAAAAAACCTGTTGACTTGGACCTAACATTAACTTTTTAATTAGTAGATAATGATTATTCCATCATGAAAAAAAGATACATATATGCATCATTTGGCTAACTTTGTGATAAAGGACAATTTTTTTCTTGAATAGCAGGCCCTTTTACATGAATTTGGCTTTGGATGAATTGTAGTTTTAATAGAACTATAAGTCATTCATGTATTTATTAGGTAGACTTTGGATGCTTATGGATTTTCTCTATTATTCTACTTGGGATACCTTCAATCTTTGACATATTTGAACCGTAATTTTACCCCAGAAAAGTTTATTTTAATGCGTAAAATATTAGTTTTATATCTCATCTAAACAAGCAATGAAAGAATTAATAAGGAATTGGCATATTTCAGACAATGAAAGCAATGACAAGGAATTGGCATATTTCAGATAGGAGTTTTCTTCCACTTTCAAAGTGGATTATGAATCAGCCATGCCAACAACGAACTTTGAACACTGAGATAATAATGGTTTTGATACTATTGTGTGCCTCCATCTTAGGCTTCCTAAAATTAATGACCATAATGTTAAATTCTCAATAGAATCCAACATAAACAACACTTCATAAATAAACTATTTGCAAGTGGCAGTGACTCCAACTGCAAGAAACTCTTGTTCTAGATGGTTTTGTAATTTTGTCTATAGCTTTGGAGTAGATACTTAATGCTAACCTTATGAACTTATGGTTATGACATAACCTAAAAATTAATGCTTTTGGTTCTACATGGTTTCTTTCAATTTTTTAAATAAGTAGAAACAACAAAAACTATCCAGACAAGAAAATCTTACACTAAAACATTGACTTTAGTGTGAGTAATTATGTATGAAAATATGTGCAATTAATTTCAAGGAAGGTAAATTGTAAGCTAAAACATCAAGTATGAAAAAAGGGTAGTTGAGTGTACCTGTTTAATGCTACATGCACCCTCTAGAACCTTATAAGGGTAATCTTCCTCACTGTCAATACCGCCATTTTCCAGATTAAATTTAAATGCAACATCCATTAATCCACCATTGCACCCGTGGTTGGCCGAAGTATCACAATCTACTAGCTCTTGTTCAGAAAAAAATATTAACTTCCCCATCACAATTAGATTAACTACTTCAACTGCTATAATTGTGGAGAAAGCCCAACAGCTTCCTATAAAACATAGAAAGAATAAACCATCAGTACAAACCTTTTGATGAAAAAGAAAAAATTGATAAAGAAAACTTAAATAATATAAAACCCAGTTTACCACAAGTTCGTTGGTCTTTAACCTCTATTAGAGCACCATTTTTTCTCCATTCTACAAAATCAGGCAACTTCTCACCCTCTCTATACTAACATCGAATGCTCGGAGAGTTTTTCAAATGGTGTCATCTATTTTCCTTTTAATGGGGTGATCGGGGGGTGATTGTGACACACACCACCTCATTCAGTTGGAGATTTATTTTGTCCCTAAGGAGGTTAGCTTCCTTCAATTTCCCAGACAGTTCCTTCACAACCTTTTCAATTCTAGTTTTTTTAATGCTAACTAACTTCCTTATTTAAAGCCACTAGCATTGTATTCTTATTCTTATTCCAAAATTCTAACTTCCCATCAGTGATAACATGTTTTCTCTCTTTTTTTATTAACTTCTGCCCCTCGATCACACAAAATTCCTTTTCCTTTATCTTGGATGCTCCCCAAAGTATATTTATTTGGAGTGGGAGAGCTACTAATGAAATTATTTTTCTCAGAATAGTGCATTTGAAATCATGGCCCTAGAATGCATCTTCCACCTCTAGGATTATCGTCAAAGAAGAATTATTGAGTCCATTTTCTTTTCTCCCTTATGACATAAGGGTTGGAATTATTGTCATTTTATGATCAGAATTGACATAGATTCTTGGGATTGCATCTAATTTTTGAAAGAATTTTTTTTCTTCCACCTCAATAAAGGTTGCTAATTCATTCCCAATCTTCTCTATTGCTTCAATTCCCCAATATTCTGAGGGAAGATTTTATAATTTAATCTGTCTAGCAGTTTTGATTAACATATGCTTGGCTGGATCATAATTGGACTCCCAAATCTATACTCAAATGTTAAAAAAAAAATTAAATAGATAATTTAACCTTTTTAATGCTTTTTCCTCCAACTGTCTCTTTTTTTATTTTATTAGAATAGTAAACTATTTATATAAGTTTTATATCTAGGGTTTTGTGAAAAATCTATTGTAGTCACTAATTATTAATCTCCTATTCTTATAAAGATTATTTGATTATCAAATAAAGAGAAATAACACAACTGCAACTTCACCAAAAAATACGGAAAGAAATATGCAACACAATAACACAATATTTTTGGACAAATTGTCCCTGGAAAAACCCTAAAGGGAAAACTAGTACTGCAGATGAAAAATATATTAAACTTCAGAAAATTAAGAGATATAAAATTCCTTGCCTCTCACTAGAAGAACTCAGACAATCTCCTAAGTCCTCCTACTAATATTCCTCCAGTGCTATCTCTCAAACACTATCACTACGCCCTTGCTAACATTGCAAGACTACTTGCTAACACTGCAAGTTTCTTCTTCAACTTGTTCTTCTCCAAAAGCCCCTTGACCCCCTTTTATAATCCCTCCAAGATCCAATCTTAATGGCTAAGATTATCTTGACTTCATCAATAACTTTCTAGAAGTTTTTGATTCTGGAAGTTTCCGACTTCTGGAAGTTTCCGACTTCTGGAAGTTTCTGGCTTCTGGAAGTTTCCAATTTTGGAAGTTTCCAACTTCTGTAAGTTTCTAGCTTCTGGAAGTTTTTGATTTTGGAAGTTTCCAACTTCTGGAAGTTTCCAATTTCTGGAAGTATCCAACTTCTTGAAGTTTCTACAAACTAGAAGTTTCTACAAACTAGAAATTTCTACAGACTAGAAGTTTCTACAAACTAGAAGGTTCTACAAACTTAGAAGTTTCTACAAAGAGTCAAATAAATAATTATTAGCAAATGGAAGAACAACTATCCAAGCTACTAAACTAACACTCCCTCTTAGTGAGGAAGTTATTATGCGCAACTCCCAACTTATCTCTGAAGAAGATGAATTTTTCCTTCCCCAGTGCCTTTATCAGAATGTCTGCTACCTGCTAATCTGTAGGTATAAATTGTAGCTAAACAATCCCCCACTGGAAAAAATCCCTGATGAAGTGATACTTGATGTCAATATGTTTCGACCTATCATTAAACACCCAATTCTCAGTTAACTTGATGCAACTCTGATTGTCACAGTGTATCACTGTAGTCTTAACCTTCTGACCAAACAAGGCTACTAGAAACTTTCGAAGCCATATAGATTCACAAGTCACCATGCTGGCTGCAATGTATTTTGACTCTGCAGAACTCAAAGCCACAGACTTCTGTTTCCTGCTGAACCAAGAGACAACTCCCGATCCCAAACTGAAACAACACCCTGAAGTGCTTCTCTTGTCTATTGTACTGCCTGCCCAATCTACATTTGTATAGCCTATCAACTTGATACCTTCACCTCGAACATATCTGATCCCATAATCTACTGTACCTTGCAAATAATGCAACACATGCTTTGATTCTATCCAATGCACTCTCTTTGGCTAAACCATGAACTAACTAAGAGAGTTAACTGCAAAGGCTATATTTGGTCTAGTGTTGACCAAATGCATGAGAAAACCAATCAACTACCTATATGAGGTGGGATCTACATCCTTCTCTCTAGATGTGTCTACCTTCTTCCAATTCATAATCATGGGTGTAGACATGGCTTTGCAATCTTCCATCTTGAACTTCTTTAAGATTTCAATGAAATATTTTCCTTGTCCAAGGAAAAGCTCTCCATCTATATGTCATTACTCCATGCCTAGAAAGTAGTGCATAAGTCCCAAATCCTTCATCTTGAACTCTATTGCAAGATCCCTCTTGCATTCCTCTATGAGCCCTAGTGAACCTGTTAGAAATAAGTCATCTACATATAAAACAAGAATGAGTATTTCACCCCCAACCACCAAGTAGTAGAGGTTAGCGTTCACCTCACTCTTCACAAAGCCCATTTCCTACAAGTAATTATCAATGCACTCATACCATGCTCTGGGAGCTTGCTTGAGTCCGTACAAAGCTTTCTTCAATTTACACATGTGGGTCTCTTTGTTGTGTGGTACAAAGCCTTCTGGTTGTTCTATGTATACCTCTTCCTTCAATTGACCATTAAGGAATGTTGTCTTGATATCCATTTGATGGATTTTCCATCCCATCTGTGCTGCAAATGAGATCACAACTTGTATAGAAGTATACTTGGCCACTAGAGAAAATGTCTCCTCATAGTCTATTCCCTCCTTTTGAGAGAACCCCTTGGCCACAAATCTCCCCTTATATTTATCGATGCTACCATTTGCACCGTGCTTTATCTTGAAGATCCAGGGCAATCCAACTATTGCTCTATCATTTGGTCTAGGCAATACCTCCCATACATCATTCTACATTATTGAGTTATATTCCTCAACCATAGCATCTCGCCATACCTGATGCTTTGCAGCTTCCTGATAGCTGGAAGGTTCACTATCTACCAACTGGCTGACTAATGCCACATAGTCATTGAACTTGGCTGGTTGTCTCCTCTATCTTGTACTCTTCTTAGGAGCTCCCACAGACTCCTAAGTATCCCTTTGTGTGTCTTGAACCTCATGGTTCTTGCTGCCAACTGTAGAGGATGAAATATCTACCTCTATATCATCTTGATGCATATCCTACTGCACCAGTTGCTCCATACTCTATGAATCTTCACCACCTGAGTCTATGCTTGTACTAGTAACTATACTTGAGCTTTGTTGTCCTTGACTTGGACTTGGAGCTTTCGTTGGCTACTCACTCCGATCATCTACTGGAAAATCTCTAGACCTTCTAAATGCCTTGTCCTCCATGAACTTGACATCACGTCTAACAATAATTCTTCTGGTCCCTGGAATGAACATCCTATATGCCTTTGAAGTTTCACTATACCCAACAAAGTACCCCTTCTCTGTAGTCTGATCTAACTTGGTACGTGTGTCTCCAAGAATAAGACAATATGCCAAACTTCCAAATATCCTGAAGTGACCAACATTTGGATTCTTCCCCGTGAAAGCCTCCTCTGATGTCATTTTCCCTAGTACCTTGTGTGGAACCCTAATCTGAATGTAGATTGTTGTACTACATGCTTCTGCCCATAAGTAGTGGAGCATGTCCTGGTCATGTAGCATAGCCCTTTCTGCCTCAGATATAGAATGGTTCTTCCTCTCAGCAACTCCATTCTACTGTGGATTGTAAGGAAAAGTCCACTCTCTCTTGATTCCTTGTCTGGTACAGAAATCCTGGAAGTCATTTCCTTTGTACTCGCCTCCATTGTCTGACCGAAGAACCTTTATCTTCCTTCTTGTTGAGTTCTCCACAAGAGCCTTGAACTCTTGGAAGTGACTGAAAACCTCATCCTTGGTCTTCAAGAAGTATATCGAGTTCTTCCTGGAGAAATCATCAATAAAGGTAACATAATACTCATATCCTCTGAGAGACTTTGTTGACATTGGTCCACATACATCTGGATGTACTAGATCAAGAACACTTGTAGATCTAGTGTCACTCCTTGCGAACGATGCTTTCACAAACTTTCCCAACACACATTCCTTACATACATCATCATGCTCTGTGCTCACCTCTAGAACACCTGTCACCATCTCATGAAGCAATCTAAGTGCTCCATGACGAATATGGCCCATCCTCCTATGCCATAGCTCTCCAAGATCTCCAGGGTTACTGCTACTCATGAGTGCCTTAGGAGTATCTACCTGCAACCTATAAAGGAGACACTCCTAACTCCAATAGATACAAGCGATTTACAATCTTTATGCTTAATCAAAACATGCATCCCTCTAAAGAGAACATTATACCCTTTATCCTGAAGGATAGATACAGAAAACAAATTCATACCTAAGCGTGGCACATGCAACACATCATGAAGAGGAATTACCTTTCCATTCTCCCTCTGAAATTGAACAGTCCCTTTCCCAACTGAGTTGAGCTTGGACAAGTTTCCCATAGAAATCTAGATACTGGTGTTCTCCTCCTTGTAGCTGGAGAAGTATTCTCTAACTCATGTCATATGAAATGATGCTCCACTATCTATATACGAAACACTTTGTGAGGTTGAGCTAATCATACAAGCTATGAGTGCAAACTCATCCTCCAATCTACTAGAGATCTCCTCTGCACTTGCTGAAGCCACCACTTGGTTCTTGCCCTTCTTATCTTTCTTTCTTTGTGGGCAATTGCTAACATAGTGGCCAAACTTGTGACAACCAAAGCACTTGACGTTAGATAGGTCCTTCTTCTTCTTTTCACTTTGTGAATTTTCTCCTTTGCTAGATCCCTTCTTTGCTTTCCCCTTTCCTGCTAGGGCAATATTTTCTTGTTCCACCTCACTTTTATGACTCTTGTTGTTGGCTCCATTGACAAGACTTAGTCTAAGATCCTCTTGAGTGAAATCACTCCATAGTCGATCTCAGCTAGGTAAGGTGTCTTATCCATTAATAACTTGAACAAAGACATCCCACTACTTAGTAAACCCATTTAGGGCTATTCTTACTAGCTCATCTTCATCTGACTTATCTCCAACAACTGCTAACTCATCCTTGACAAGTCTAAGCCTGGTGAGGTAACTTGTAACATCTTCTCCCTTGTTCATCTGGGTATTCCTCAACTTTTCTCTGAGAATCAGCTTTCGGTTAGTGGTAGCATTCTGGTATAGATTCAGAATGGCATCCCACATCTTCTTCGATGTATCTAACTCTGCGATATGTGGAACAATATGGTCCTTGACACCATGAAGGATCATCCTCCTCGCCTTGGCACCATTCTTCTTGTATGATGCAAGTTGTACTGGATCTGTAGGTACAACTACAGTACTGGTAACATATTCCTTGATACCATTCTCTTCTAGCAATAAAGAAATTCTGGCTTTCCAGACACCAAAATTTGGGGCACCATCCAATCTGTCCTGATCTCTCAAACCTGCTGAGGCCATCTCAAAGAAATAAAAGAAACAATAACTCAAAAGAGGTCAAAATCAAATTTCTTTCCTCTGCTTAGGGTAAACCTTTTCTATCCTCAACACTGCTCTGATACCATGTGAAAAATCTATTGCAGTCACTGATTATTAATCTCCTATTCTTATAAAGATTATTTGATTATAAAATAACAAGAAATAAAACAATTGCAACTTCACCAAAAAATATGTAAAGAAATATGCAACACAATAACACAATATTTTTGGACAAATTGTCCCTGGAAAAACCCTGAAGGGAAAACCAGTACTACAGATGAGAAATATATTAAACTTCAGCAAATTAAGAGATACAAAATTCTTTGCCTCTCACTGGCAGAACTCAGACAATCTCCTAACTCCTCCTGTTGATATTCCTCCACTGCTATCTCTCAAACGCTATCACTACGCCCTTGCTAACACTGCAAGACTACTTGCTAACACTGCAAGTTTCTTCTTCAACTTGTTCTTCTCCAAATGCCCCTTGACCCCCTTTTATAATCCCTCCAAGATCTAATCTTAATGGCTAAGATCATCTTGACTTCATCAATAACTTTCTAGAAGTTTCTGATTCTGAAAATTTACGACTTCTGGAAGTTTCTGATTTTGGAAGTTTCCAGCTTCTGGAAGTTTCCGATTTTGGAAGTTTCCGGCTTCTAGAAGTTTCCGATTTCAGGAAGTTTCTAGATTCTAGAAGTATCCGACTTCTAGAAGTTTCTACAAACTAGAAGTTTCTACAAACTAGAAGTTTCTACAAACTAGAAGTTTCTATAGACTAGAAGTTTCTACAAACTTAGAAGTTGCTACAAAGAGTCAAATAAATAATTATTAGAAAATGGAAGAACAACTGTCCAAGCTACCAAACTAATAGTTTTACCCAATTAACCTTTGATTTAGACTGTGTTGGACATTAGATTTTTAAGTTTAAATACTTTTGTAGTATGGTTGGATAAGATTGAAAGAGTTGGCAACAAATGTCATATTTTAAATAACAAAACTATGATGTTTGAGCATCAAAGGTGAAGACTATAATAATTTCAAATGAAATGGATTCATAGATGCAACTTTAACTTAGCAATTTATAAACTAGTCTTACAAATGTTATCATATTGTATCTCTTTATTATCATTTAAGCAGATTAAATGACATTTAAAACATAATCTAATTGGAACTCCACATAACAAATGAACTGTTACCATGTGATGAAATTTCATATGGTAAATTCATTAGGGGCCATTCATTTTATAATCCTCATTAATTTTGAAGGTGGACTAAAAATATATCAAACTAATAAACTTCAATCTTTTTTTATTATAGAATCCCATCTAAATCAATAGGCCCTTGGTCAATTCATAAAGTCAAATAGTTTTGAATGAGCCAATCAAGAATTGAGTCTTGCTGAGTGCAAGACCCAAATGTTATAAGAGATGGCGTTGTGATTATAACCTAGAGAACTTTGACATAATAAATATCCCTTGTTACCTGTGCTTTCATATTAAAAAACTAAAGGAATCTCCATCATTTAAAAATCATTTTCTTTATTTTTCCATATGTACACTCTTGATTTCTATTTACACACATTAAAAACGAAGCATTTAAGCACAATTCTTAGGTAGTTAATAACCTTTGCATCATTGCATAATCACATCTGTCTTACTCTTGATTTCTATCCACATACACAAAGACGAAACATTAATCAAAATAAATGACTTTCCAGATTCTCATTTAAAATATATAAATCAAAGTCTAAAATTCAGCACTACATTTGACAGAGCTGTAACTTCAGCCTCTATAACATCGAACAAATAATATTGAAATATATCAGCATTAAGAAAAAATCATTTGCCGCCTTCAAAGTCCCCAAAATAATGCCTTGGCAATTGAAATGGCACTTCCTTCGATAAATATCCTTGATCTTAAAACTAGCGACATGTTTGATGATTAGTAAGATTGTGTTGAGGGTGAAGTAAAGAGCATCCTAGTGTAATAAGTTCTTAAATGAATGGAGCTTCGCTTGAGTACGGTTGAGCATTGCTTCTCCAAATGGATCATTCCAACTCTGCGAATACAAATGAACAACTATTAGATCTCTTAAGAGAATATACAAAGACTTGAACAAAAAAAACTTTCTAAAACTATCATAACAATCTATGTAATGAATTAAACCTCCAAACAAAATATGGAAAACCATTCAAGGAAGAGATAAAGGATGTCTGACCTTACGACAGCTCCTTGTCCTCAAATCACAGACTGGAAATTCTTTCGGCAGCAATGGGAACGACCTTGCAACAGGTAGCAGATTCATAAGGACAACAAGCCCACTGAATGCATAATCTATAAAAACTATATGCACAACAGCATGTGCTACCACCTGGACATGAATAATAAGCATTACACTTTGTTGCAGGTTGAATTGGAGATGGAGGATAAGGGTAAGGTGAAGGAGGATTGAGTCCATTTTTAATTGGATATGATGGTTGGATGGCAATTCCACATTTTCCAAATGAATTTTTAATATTTCTTTCTATCCTGATGTATCCATTTTCACCCCATCTTGGACCCCATGAATTCTTTACAATCCAATAGTCCTTATCAGCTGATCCATAACCCACTAATGTGACACCATGATCGAGATTAGTTCCACATTTACCATCGAACACACCCTGTATGCACAAAAGTCAATTAGATAATTGTCCAAAACGCGATTCAGCATAAAACACATGATCTTTATTAGTATCAATCTGAGCTCAAATCAAAGGAAAATAGAACTTACAGATTTGTAAAATTGAAACTCTCTCCCACCAGCTTCAATAGCCACACTAATAGGTTGATGTGCTGCAGCCTTCTGTAATGATTTTTCATCATGTGTAGGCACATCTTCATAGCCATCAATTGTAACTACGTGGACTTTTCCCTGCAACTCATGCCATACAAATTAAAACTGTAGGTTTACACCGTATACACATTGACCTAAAAAACTATTTGGCCAGTATCAAAATAAGACTAGTCCATTAAGCGATTCTTCATGTAAAGAGCTTACTACAAACAAACTATAGTAGGATTTGGCCTAAACCTGTATTGCCTATGCCAAAGAAAGTAGTAGACTTGATAATAAAGTATAATTTATGAACATGGTATATTTTTCATCTGCCACATTCCATCCCCTCTGTTTGTTCCTTATATTTCCTCCAGATGGTTTTGTAGTTTCCTCTAGAGCTTTGGAGCAGATGCTTAACCCTAACCTTCAGAACTTACGGTTATGACATAGCCTAACAATGAATGCTTTTGGTTCTAAATGGTTTCTTTAAATTTTTGAAAAAGTATAAAACAAAAACTTTTCAGACAAGAAAATCTTACACTAAAACATTGACTCTTTAGTATAAAAATATGCAATAAATTTCAAGGGAAACTAAAACATAAAGTACGAAAATAGGGTAATTAAGTGTACCTGTTTCATGCTACAGGCACCCTCTAGGGCTTTATAAGGGTAATCTGATTCACTGTCAATACCGCCATTTTCCACAATAAATTGAAATGCATCATCCATTAATCCACCATTGCACCCCTGGTTGGCCGAAGTATCACAGTCTACCAGCTCTTGTTCAGACAAAGATATTAACTTCCCCGTCACAATCTGATTAACTCCTTCAACCGCTGCAACTGTGGAGAAAGCCCAACAACTTCCTATAAAACATAGAAAAAATAAACCATCAGTATAAGCCTTTTGAAGAAAACACAAAGTTGATAAAGCAAGCTTAAATAATATAAAACCCAGTTTACCACAAGTTCCTTGGTCTTTAACCTCCGTTACAGCACCATTTTTTCTCCAGTCCACTGATTGAGGTAACTGCTCGTCATCTCTATACTCATATCGAATGCTCGGAGAGGTTTTGGAATGGCGTTTTGAGGAACGAAATACGGTACCCAAATACATGCTTTTAAATTCGTCGTGGGTCAGGTCTGCAAATTGATTGAGGCCAAGCGAAAACGAATTGTTTTTTCGGTTCTGCGCGTCAATGTAAAGCAAATTACTTCTGAATATGTGGAATCTGGTTTCTTTCTCACCTAGCCCATTGCCATTGTAGGCCTTCCCATGCTCCGACTGCCATCTTTCATAGATCTGGAAAAGTGTCTCATCTGACGCCAAATCTTGTGGATCGTATCCTATCACCGAAAAGCCACTGTAGCATGAACATCTCCCAATACATAGCACAAATAACAGTGCAAATATTATGAAGTTCCTCATTGCTGAATGAAGAGAGGTTGTTAAGGCTTGAACGCAATCGAAACACTGAATGTGGTGAGTTACATAACAGAAACTATCTACCCTGGTTTGCTACTCTAGTCTGCTTCTCCAAATTTATAAGAATGCGAAATAGACAGAAGAAGAATGTCTGAGGCTTTTGTTTGGAGCGAAAATAAACGGATGAATATTGCTTTTGAAACCAAAGTTGGGCGGGCTTTGTATGTATAGGTGGCGAACCACGTCCTCCGAATGACACGCTTTCGTGTAAAACGAGGTCGGCCCCAAAAATCTCAATCTCTCTCTCTCTCTCCATTTTTTTTAGGGGAGAGGGACCAGTACTCGTGCTGGTGCAATTGTGACTATTAATACTAGTTGTAGAACAAATTAATATTAAATCTTGTATATATTAATTTCATATATTAACCAAAATATTATCCAATATGATATATGGAATAAATAGTTGTACACTAGAGATCTTGTAATTCTCAATTAAAAAAATTATTTATACTTATATTACTAAATGCTTTGTAATATATTTTGTTGTAATTAATATAAATAAGTTGTCTACAATAAGCGTATGAGTTTTAAAATAAAGAATCTTTCATAAATAGTTAAGACAGTGAAAATTAATCATATCTATGACATCTCACATTTAGAAATAAAATATATAAACATGAGATATAATATAGAGCAATACAAATACCAAATATCACAATTTAACATTTGATTTGTGATTGCCAAACATTGCAACTTGTACAATTTAAGTAATGTTTATTTTCTAAATTCCCTCCCCTAGTGTACAACTACTAGGTACCTTTTACCTAGCATTGTCCAACAAAGTACAACTATTGGATATATTTTCCCTAGCATTACCCAACAAAGTACAACTATTGGGCTCTTTGTCAAATCTATACAAATAATTTTTTTTTTAATATTGCCCAGCAGTGTACAACTACTAGAGAGAATCAAATCTAACACAACTAATCTCTTCCAACTTTTCATTTTAATTTGCTCCTGGCCAGTGCATTTATAGGTTTATTTGACCTGACTTTTCATTTCTTTTCAACTTGCTCTAGCTGGTGCATTTATAGCCTTATATGACCTCTCACCTAGAAAATAAACAATTTGTAAGACTCACCATAAATGAAAAACACAATTAAAAAGAAAAATGAAAACAATCTCTAATCAAAAAATCAAGTATCAAAAGACCACGATAACAAAATACATCTAGTAAAATCCATGGTAACAAAACTTAATCCATGGCAACAAAATATATCCAATCAAATCCATAGCAACAATAACCATCCAATCAGCTCCATGGCAACAAAAGAATCCCATCTAATAAAATCCATGGAAACAAAAACTAAGCAATTGTGATTTAGTCCCTGGATCAAAGGGTGTTAGATATACCATTCTCCAAAATGCTAAAAAATCCAAGATAGAAGTCTTCTTTTTTTTCACCTTGGAATTTGAATTTTTCATTGCTTTAAGTTTGTTTTCTCCAACAATATTACTGCCAGGATTTAAACCGTATCTACAACTCCTCTCATCAACAATACTAGGCATATTCAGGTGCATCCTCTCATCAAAAATACTAGGCATATTAAGGTGCATAAGTTTACTAGGCATATTCAGGTGCATAAGTTTTGATTTGTTTTTCATTAATATTTGATTAGAGGTCAAATACGTAGGACTTTAAAGATAAATAAGAGCTAAATACAAAAATATAGATTACAATCAATTTTCTGATTTAGTTTTCATTAATATTGATTTATTTTTTATTAATATTTGATTAGAGGTAAAAAAAAATTATGACTGTAAAGGTAAAATAAACGCTAATTGCAAACATATAGATTACAGTCAATTTAAAGTCTATGGTCATGCATTTTTGTTTCAAAAGGAAATGAGGTGTATTTTGCAAGCACTAATATGTGACAAACATATACATATAGATTTTGTACTTCTATAATTCTATGGTCATGAAAATTTAGAAAGGCAATGGAATTTTTTTAAAGCCCGAGCCACCACACATTTTCTATAATTATCAAAACATATAGATTTTGTAGCTCTATAATTCTTTGGTCATGAATATTTAGAAAGGAAATGCAGTTTTTTAAAGCCCAAGTCACCACACATTTTCTACAATTATCATTACATCTTTTTTGAAGGAAAACAATATGTGCCAAATAGAAAAATATACTTTTGAAGGTTCAAAGAAAAGAATATGTGCCAAATAGAAATATATAGATTTTAAGGTTTAGTTATAGTTAGATTTTATGGTTCATTTATTGTATGATCATGCATTTGAAAGTAAATGCAATCTATTTAAAAATAAGAATTTGCACACATGTACTAGTTAAAAGAAATGTTGACCAAAGAATTTTCTATATTTTTAGAAATGTTCTTGATTAGGCATGCTAGTTAAAAGAAATGTTGATGAAATAAATAGGTTTTTAAAAAAAAAACTTGCTAGTTTTGCAATCGATTTAGAAACGTTCTATTATTGTATAATAAAGCCTTTATTTGACAAAAAAATGTAACCTATTTAACAATCTACTTAACAACTAGAATTCAGAGACAGACTAAAGCAATATTTGGTAAAGAATTTACATGCTTTGTTAGAAGAAAATGTAGTCTTTGGTTAAATGTATTTTCAATCTTTGTTAAAATAAATTGCAAATAGTTTTCTATCATAAATGTTTTATCAATATGATTTTTCCAAAAGTTGGAGACAAACTAAAGAAATATTTGGTAAAGAATTTACAATCTTTGTTAGAAGAAAATGCAGTCTTTGTTTAAAAGTATTTGCAATCTTTGTTAAAATAAATTGCAAATTATTTTTTAACATAAATGTTTTATTGATCTGATTTTTCTATACTATAAATTTTATGCAGACTACACATATTTCACCATAAAAATTTATAAGAAGAATAAAGTTCAAAGAACAAGGCCTTTACCAAGGCATAAAAGAGGGGTTATGCTTCACAAAAATCTGGAAAATGAAAGCATTACTACATATCCACCTTATATACTAAATCCAAATGAGACACCAAATCCAAATGAGACACCAAATCCAAATGACATATCAAATGTGCAAGTTAGAGGTTCTACTACATCTAAGAATGCGACATTAGGAAAACATTGGAACAAATTAGACCTGGACAATGCAATTAAATATGTTAAAGATAATGAGTATTCCATCCGATCTACTGTCAAAACATGCGGTATTCCTTTTACAACCTTGTCATATTGGTTACAGGGTCTCACAACTACAACAAAGAGAGGTCCACCAACCATATTATCTAGTGAAGAAGAAATGGATATTGTGAAATGGTGTCAAGACATGGAAGAGTTGGTTAATGGTCTTGAAATAACATAATTAACAACACATGTTTCTCTCATTTGTGAGACTAGGACAAGCTCCTTCAAAAATGATTTTCCTGGCAAGTCATGGTGGATATGGTTCAAAAGAAGGCATCTTGAGTTGGCATTAAGAATTGTAGAAGGTATAGATAGATATAGAGCTACCATGCTTAGGCCCTCCATAGTAGCAGCATTTTATGAAAACTTGAGAATTTTTTTAAAAAGATAAACAATATGGCCCACACCAAATTTGGAATTGTGATGAAACTAGTGTTCAAGCTGGAAGAAAATGTGTAATGGGGGTAATAGACAAAAAGGGTTCAAGGAGTGTACCCTATTAAATGTCAAAAAGTAGAGAATGGATCACCATATTATGTTGTGTTAATGGATCTAGACAGAGCATTCTAGGATTCTACCTCTTCGAAGGTCAAAGGAAATTGAAAAATTATATTTCAGGTTGTAAACCAAGGGCTTGTATGGCAGCCCAGCCTCATGCATGGATGACCAAGGAACTATTCATCAATTGGTTGCATCACTTTTCCAAATTTGTACCTAGATTTTCACCTATTAATAGAAGTTTACATATATTTGATGGCCATGGGAGCCATGTGTAACTTCCTACAATTCAAGAGGCAAGAGTTCTAGGAATTGATCTTGTTACATTTCCATCTCACACAAGCCACAAGCTACAACCTTTGGATGTAAGTGAATTTTATCCTTTTAAGAACTATTTTAAAAGTGATAGATTAGAATGGATGGAAAGGAATCATAGATTAGAAATACATAGGTCTGAATTAGCTACATTGTGTAGTTTAGCATTCAAAAAGGCCCTCACTACATAAAATATCAAGGAAAAATTTAAAAGAACTAGTATTTGGCCAATGAACCCAAGAATACTTATAAATGACATGAATCCTAATAGAGCATTTCATTTTGGTGTTGAGGAGGAAGATGAAACAATTTTTATTGAAATAATTCTAAGATTTGTAGGAGTCAATGAGTTTGATATTTATGAAAGTACAAGAAGACTTCAGAGAGAAAATGTTGTGATTGAAAAATAACTACAACATGATTTTGGAACTCATGAACATGTGCAACATAGTGTAGAAGGTATATTAGATTTAGGTATTTAGGGTTCTGCCACTGTTGAAGAGGAACAAGACCATTCTATCACTCCTAAATAAGGACATCATTCTGCAGCTGCTGAACAAGGACAACATCATATGCTCAATACTGTAAAAAGATATATCAGAATTAAGTATTCCTAATCAGGTAAGTATACCTGATTACATCATGGAAGGTTCTAGAAACCTTTGTGTTAACCTAAACTTAGATGATGAAGATGTAGGATTGTCAATGCCATCCACTCCTCTACCTCTTCCAAACACATTGGTTCATTACTATGCAACAACAAAGGTTGGTGTAGAAGATGAAGAGATTTTATCAGGAGAGAATGATGACACAGTGGATGAAAACATTACAAATACATATAGCCTCCAATTAGAAGGCAACCAAATACCATTATCATCATCTTTTTTAAAGTTTACAAATACAAGGGTGAATGAGAAATACTCTCATGAGAGCGGTGGACAATGAGGCTGAGACAAAAGTCTCAAATACTTACAGAAGATGAGTACATGCAAATTTACATGGATCAAGAAGCAAAAAAGAAGGAGATCAGTGATTTGAAGGAAAGAAAGAAAGAACAAACTATAAATAATACAGAGCAAGGCTAAATATGAGAAAAAGAAATAAAAAACTATAAATAATATAGAGGAAAGAGAAAGAGCAAAAAAGGACCAGCTGAAAAGAATGAGGGAATTTGAAAAGGAAAGGAAGGAGATGGAAAGAACATACCTCTTAAATCATATAAACCCATTAAGTCCTATTCCAAAACATTCGATTCTCAGAGACATGATTAACATTTACACTCCTTCTTATAGACACAGACTCAGATGGTGTGAGTGCCAAAGGTTATGAAGAAATAGACTATTTCCTTCATTCCAAGTCTGATGACGCAAGTAAGGAGTTGCTGTTTGTTTTGGTGAGTATTTATGGTGATGATGAGGAAAAAAATCTAGGAGCCCATATTGCTAAGGAGAAAGGTAAAGATCTTGAGGTCACCAAGGAGGAAGTGGGTGGCAAAAAAGTTCCTATATTGGTCAATTATGCGAGTTCTGAACAGCATGATATACCCATCTCTCCGAAGCTTGAGGTGGTTATGGAAGTGAAGTCGGAGAGGAAAGAAGAGGAAACCCTAGGTCACGACACTGCTGAGAAGGGAAACATCCCTGCTACTTTGAGGAATATTCCTTTCTCTAGATTGGTGGATATTCACAAGCGGAATGTCCAACTCCTTCAAGATGACATGGATGAGAAAATTGAGCCCCTATTTGGAGTTCTCAAACTACGAAGGCAATGCCAATGTACTCATTTCATTTGATGAAATGGGTATTTAAGGAAATGAAAGGCCTCCATCTTAGCCTTACAGCTCTGTCTTGTTGTGTTGATCTTATCTGAGGTAATCAAGATTCTGGGTTGGCAGGGGTTGATGTTAAACAGAACAAGGAGGATAGAAAAATTTTGAAGACTCTGCATGATAGATTTGACATTCTGGAGAACACTTCGAAGAAACACATGAAGGATAATAATATCTTCATCAGTTCCACTATGGAGTGTTTTAATCCCATTAAATCAGAGTTGGATTCTAGATCCCCAAATGTGAATACTGATGATGAAAAAGATGAAATGGAAAATGCAAGTCCGGGAAAGCACACACGTTCATCCAAGAAGAAGAAAATCCAAGATAGGATATCATAGATTTTGAATTTCAATGCTGCCATCAAGAAGGTCTACGAGGCTAAGAAGGAAGCAAAAGGAACTCTCTTGGAGTTTTCCTAGTTCCTGCAGTTCCCCTATTTTTTTTCTCCTTCTTATTTTGGATTTTGGTTGTTGGAGGGCCTAGCTGGTTTCTAGCTTTTTTCTCCAGTTTTCTGTTTGGTTTTGGGTGTTGCGGCTGGGTCTCAATCCTATCTCTGTTTAGTACCTTTTATGTTGTCTATATTTTTTTAATGGTTGTCAGGGGTTTCAGGTCCCCATAAAGCATATTTTTACCAGTAATCAAAACCATTTACACTCCTGCATATTCATTTGTTGCCAACTATCCAAATAAAAATAAGGTTTTCTACAAGCTAATTGCAAGTGCCCATAACACCCTCCAATGAGCAAGCAAATGGAGGGTCAACTTATAACATTAAAACCATAGCTAATGGCAGTCATTCCTCCATTCTTCCCCGGCCATGGAAGGTGTAGGTTCCCATCAAAGCTAATATGATTATGTGGTGAATTTTGTTTTTGGAAGGTACATGTTTCATGAGATTATATTTTTTTAATGGAAGGTAGGTACATGATTCATCATACCATGTGTTTTGATCATATCATCAGAATTATGATGTCCCAGGTATTATGAAGTATTTTGGCTAACTTCATACATGACTCTAATTTTTATAATAATGTAACTTGAGATCAGATTATAAATTGATCCAATCTGATATCGCTTGACTCCACTTTTTGTAAGAATTATCAGATAATGAAAAGATAAGATAATGATACATGCCTAAATGAAGAACTCTTTTTTAATTCTGATAATATCCTTAATATTTTTTTAAATATCAAATAATAAAAATATTCTATATTAAATAGCTTCTTGAAAGTGTTCAACATGCAAATAGTAATTTGTAATGTTAATTTAGAAATATTGATAAGCTATTAATTTGAAGAAATCTTTTTTAACCAGAATTTTTTTGAAAAAGTGTGGCACCTAAGCCAAGCACTACCTCAAACCAAGCAATTGACCAGATATTAAAAAAAAATATAAAAACCAATCTCCAATATTTATCCATAACCCTATTACAGAGTTAGAATATCTAAAAAATACAAAAAATATATTTCTTCTACTAATTTTCACTAGTCTAAGATCCACAATACAAACTACAAAAAAATTATGTTTAAAATTAGCATATATCTCAGAAATAAACCCTTCTAAAATTCAAGGGGACACAAATGACAAGATAAAAAATTGGTACCATTTTTTAGTGTCCTGGCATCTTGAGCTAAGAACAAAGGAAAAAACCCTAATGATCATATGTGTCGAGTTGGAAAGACTTAGCCTATACCAAAAAAACATTTTAAATATATATTAAAAACCGTTCAAAATGCGAGAAACAAAAATAGAGGAAAAACCCCAAATGGTCATATGTTACATTGCAAAGACATAGCCTATACAAAAAAGAAAATTGTTAAATACATATTACAAACCCTTCAAAATGTGATAAACAAAAATAGAGGAAAAGACCCTAATGATCATATGTTGAGTTGCAAAGATAAAGATTGTAAAAAAACCCTTAAATACATATTACAAACCCTTCAAAATGTGATAAGAAAATTCTATGGACATAACAAAAATAAATCTTTTCACGGTTTCCATACCTATTTTAGCAACTTTCACAGCTAATGTAATTTCCAAATTTTCTTGTTATCAGACACGAAAGAGATTATGTGTCTATCCTACATAGTTGTCTCAATCATTTCACTACACAAGCACAAATGCTAGTGTAAATGGAGAAAGTCACTTTAGAAATCATCTCTTATCAATACCTACCATATGTTTGATTAGATTATAGAGAAAGTGTAGAGTATTTTTGATTAATGAGTGTAAATATTAGGGAAAATTTTTATCATCATAGGTATTATGTTATTTATTTCAGGTGATAGTTGTGTCAAATTATAGGGTAATATATTATTCTTTAGGGTTTATTGCTCACAGATTTAGGGCATGTTGTGTACGTTTTAGATTCTAGGATGTAATAAATTATATAAAGTATTAATATATTAGGAGACACACCTAATAAATTGAAAAAGGAAGTGAAATAGATTTATATATAATAGTGTATTATTGAAGTCATGTTTAAAATTATAATCTTATTATTTTAACATAAACTGTAATAAATGTGATAAATTATTGGTTCATTTTCGTTTAATATAAGAATAAAATATAACTAAAATAAGTGTTATTAAAAAATGTTAGGATCCCTTTAGTATTTAATAAGTTACATTAAGAAGATGAATATGAAAATATTTTATAAGAAATGGTATTTAAACAATTAATAGTTGAAGATTTGATTATTAAGTTTTGGTCGGGTCTTCAAAACTCAAATTTTGGGCACTTTACAGTAATTTTATTATTTTGATGAGTTGCATGATAAGTGAAAGTTTCAAACCTTAGTTGTAGGTAGTTAAGTGTCCATTTTACATTTCTAAAATAACCGAAGGTCTTACGATATTTCATACAATGGATACATGTTGACGAAGTTATCCCTCATGACTATTGGTCCTTCTCCCCTATTTTGCTGAGGGACTTTTACAAAGAGGCTTCTAGTGTTGTATTATAGGATGGAAATGTTATAGGTTGGCTTCTTGTGTGTGTGTGTGTGTGTGTGTGTGTGTGTGTTTAAAAGTAAAATTGGTTGAGAAGTTATATTTTAAAAGTTTATTTGACTTTACAAATGAAAAATATATTTTTCTATTCTATTTTGCATAAATCTTGTAAATTGATATTCATTAGTAATATACAATTCAAAATGTCAAACCCATATTTACATATAGACAAATATATGAGCTTGTTTTTTTAATAATATAAGAATATCTATTATGCTTTCCTTGAACCTCACATAATAGTATTGTTGGAATAATGGAATGGTGTGTAGTGAGAGGAGAGGGGTGAATCAACATCCTTAAATTTTTTTATCAATTATCCTTTAGTAATCTTTCCTTACATTATCGACCATATTGCTTTTCTACCTTATTCATCTAATATCAAAACATAAAATTAATTGCATGTAAACATTCATAGCAACAATCATAAAAAATAGTTACACATGACACAAGAATCGGTAATGCAAAAAACCTATGTTATAAAGTAAAAACTGCAGTGGGGATGAAACCCACAAAGCTTCACTATCTACAAAATGGAAGGTGCTAGTTAAGGCTACAAGTGTGATCACTTCTTAGGATCTTATCCTTTTAGGAGTAACATTTTAGAGTGGTTAGGTCTACTCGCTTAAGAGATTTTAACAACACTATTAAGTGTGCACTCGGTTAAGAGATTTACATTAAGACTATTAAGTCCAAATTCTTAAAGGATTTCTTCTATTTTCTACAATTGTTAGAGAGTAGTCAAAAATACTTGTTGACCTGATAGTATGCAATCCTGAATTGCTGAATATAGATCCTTTGAGTTCACAAGATATATGTATCACCTATAGTGATTGATTAATACCAATGTTATGCTCGGTAGCCTTGAATCTTAGTTCTTGAGAACTGAATTCTTCCTTTTGTGTTCTTCTCCATGAAACTCTCTATCTGATCCATGGATTGATGACATGTAACTGATTAAATATTTGATAATGTTAAGTTAAAGATAATGCATGGCATTAAGTCAGTTAATGGTTTGTATTGTCATTGATGTCAACTTGATATCATCTATACGGTCATGTACATAAAGCCAAAGACTTCAGAGAATCAATAGAACAAAGGTTATGCTTCAATAATACATAAAAGTCAAGTATTCACTGAGTGATAGATAACACTGTCAGAGTGCACACCATCGGTAAAGGCAAAGAAGAAAAGTCACAGTGATACCAGATGAGAAAAAGACAATGTTGCCCGATGAAGCAAACCATAGGATGCCTGAAGAGCTAAAAATAGAGTTTCCTGACGAGTAAATATCCAATGATGCCTGATGGACGGAGATCCAGAAGCTAATTGGAGTCACACCGACAGAACTGGCAGTTGTAACTGATGACTAACTAAAGAGTTGACTAACGGAATAGAGAGTTCAGAAAATGACAAAATATCTAGCTGGCAAGAGCTAAAGATAGACTTAATTGATTTTTTTCTTTGTTTTATTTGACCAGAGTTAAGTAATTGATTTAAATCTAATTTATACAGTTGGCATGAAGATAACTATGAGACAAATCAGGAGTTTTTCTTTAAATCAAAATGGCTAGATTTTTTTTCACGCCAAGAATAAAGAACAAAGAATCAAGAATCAAGAAATAGTATATATCATGTCTATATAAGAGACAAGATTAATTCATTTTTGTATCACATGAAAAGGGGATTAAGGGGAGTGAATAGAAAGAGGGTGCTAAAGAGAAACTGATGAAGAACAACTTCATGTAGTACTGATCAATCAAGTTGAAGGATAGCTAAGGAATTCTGTAGACACTGATGAACAGTAAGCATAGCATCACAGAGAAGAAAGTATGGAGAACAAAAGAATTGAATTGATACATTGATAAAAGAGGTAATGTACTTAAATAGATCTTAAAATATGCAATTCAAGTTGCATTAGAAACAGGTCATTTTGTTTCAGTTTAACCATTGAAGCATCAAGTCTCTTAACAGAGTAGGACTTAACAATCTTCTATATATTGAGGTACATCCCAAGGAGTGCCAAAAGCATTGATTCATGAAAGTAGCATTAGATATGCCCGATGCCTATTGACAATCTAAGAGAGAGGATGATTCAAGGATGGCAAGATTAGATGCCCAATACTAAGTGACAATCTATATGTGTAAAATCCTCTTACAAAGTCACACCTAACAGTGTGTTTGTAACCTTTAACAGGGTTGGCTCCTAACAGGGCTCACTTCAGAAGAGTGAAAATTTGGGGTACCAGTCCCAGTGGTTTTTTCCCTTAACAGGGTTTCCACGTTAAA